>JAVQJF010025918.1:0-45959 GCA_036023855.1 Gadopsis marmoratus | reverse complement strand
AGCTGCTCATGGTGTCTGTACATACAGAGTTGGTCTGGACCTGCTCTATATGAACAGCCCTGAGGTAACTTTGTTATATGGCTCTATATAAATACATATAAATTGAATTGAACAAAGACTCAGACAGACTGATTTAATATCATTTATGGCCAATGCTGTATTTCTTAGGCCAAATGGAAATGTTTTGTTAATGTGAGAGACTGTCAGTGTGCGACTGTCACTTTTAATAAGCCTCGCCTTTGGGTTAGTCGCTACTTTATTCTAAAGAGTTTTGTCCTGAATTAGGTCAAACTAAGACAAAATAAATGTTCTGGTATAGTTCTGTACATGTACGGTGTGTTGCTGATGACCAGTTACAACTTGTGGCGTTCTCCAGGATTCCTCCATACGCCGTCGTGTCTTCAGAGATGGAGGAGTGAAATTTAAACCTGTCTGAAACAAAGACGAGTGACAGGTTGTTGTTGTGAAACCTGACATCGGTGTCTCGCACATCATGTACATGTGTGCATCTACAGTCTAAAGCATCAGCAGCTCTGCAGACTAATGAACGTTTCCCATCTGAGCGGACACGTGTAACTCCGCCCAGGTGTCGACAGCCTATCGGCTACCGGCTGCACTGCCGCCTCCCCGTCCAACACTGTGGCCTGTCAGCGGGGCTGAGCGGAGGCATTGAATCCCCTCTGCATCGCCATCTGTATTCAGCTCCAGCCCACTCTGACATGGAGCCTTAACAATAAACAATCTGCAGGCCAAATTAAGATAATGGCAGTAACTGACGCTGGGCTTCATATTCTAAGTGCTGCGAAGGTCAGAGCTGAGTCTATGAATGCGTCGGTGGTAGCCGGTGGAGGGTATATGAAGCAGGGACTTCTCTCTCTTTCTTTATTTATTCCCCTCCCTCCCCCGGCTCTCTGCGGATCTATCAAGCTTTAATATCTAGTGTCTTGGTTTGAGTAACGGCCTTGTCGAGGCGGTATTGATGAAATGGCTCGGGATCCTGCTCCGTCAGCCTGGCCTAAATAAGCCGCAGACTGATAAGTTTCCACAATGTGAGTGTAAAGGTCATTAATACATTACCTGTTCAGAGAGAGAGAGAGCCTGCAGAGGAATCTATTGATTTTTTTTCCCCCTCTCTCCTCCCCACTTAGCCCCCAGCTTCATTCCACCCCCCGCTTCATTTTTTCCCCTTCATGTCTTTCTTTATTGTCGACAGCGTCCTTGCATATGAGGCGCCTCTCTCTCCCGTCTGACTCTTCATCAGTGTCGGCTCTTGGTTTTTGTGTTTGGTGGTAGAGCCTGAAGCTGGCCGGTGCTGGTCCTGCACGGCCTTCATGCCGTTGGCAAGAACAAATACGCCACACGACCAAATGTATGTGGACACCTGAACATGGCCTCATGTTTTTGTTGACAGCTCAGACTTCTCAGTCTTTCCAGGAATACTCCTTCCTGTTTCCCTCTGTGTCTTCTTGTCTTGTGTTTCTCCATGAAGCGGAGTCACAGCTGCTCGAGTTAACAACATTAAGCTGTGGATTAGATCTAGGCCCATAAATTCGACCCACATTAGCCTGTTGTACATGTATCGGTAATGATGTGATGTCAGCTGATCTCGGTAACGAGACATTGTGGTACAGAAATGAACAAACTGGGATTGAGGTCATTTAGAAACATAATTTGTCCACCAGAGAGCGCTGACGAGGTGATTCCTCACCTGTAAAACTCTTTGTGTGCATGTTGGTTAGTCTGGAACCTCTAAGTTCAGTTTTGATTTCCAATCAGACCAAAATGCCTGTGGACGCGACTCGACAACCAATCAGAGCAGCGTGTGACGTAGCGCAGAGCGACTGCCGTCCTGTGCAGCAAACGCATCTCTCTGATCACCAGCAGCTTTAAGTTGAGCTGTTTGTTCTTCTTTGAGTGAAAGTACACCGTCCAGTTGGTTCAATACTGATGTGATAGCGGATCCTGAACGTTCCACATCAGCGGCAGCCATCTTAGTTGTTTACGAAGAATTTACTGAGCGGTGCTCCTCTGTACAGTCATCGTATCAGACCCGCCCCATGTTAGATAAGAGGCTGTGATTGGTTCGGATGGAAACCTGTCAGAATGGGAGGCGGACCATACGCATCTGACCAGAGCCAATAAAACAGGAGCTCGCAGATGGGTCTGGTTCCCAGGGTAGGACACAAATCCAAGGGCTTAAACAAACCTGTTGAACAAAAATGACCGTCGGGCGATTATATTATCAATTCCAGAACCAGTTGGGCTACGTAATATAACACTGTGGATCCATGCTGCCTTGTTTCAACAGGTCAGGTTGTTGCTGTGGGGAATATTTTAGTGGCACACATCTCTTTATACCAACTGGTGCTGTTTGTTACTTAGTCTTTTTGTGGGTGTCCACGCTGGAAAACAAAACTGTCCATCTATCCTGCGCAGCAGTAAACAGCCCGTGGCAGGATGACTCTGCGATGTTTCCAGACTTTTATAACATTTTGCACACTTGACCCAAACTACTATTCAAGGGAGAGGATTTACATAGATGAGATGAATTATTTTTGGTGGCCCCCAGGTGTACTGAACATTTTGTTTTCTGTGTGTTTGACAGGGCTGGGTATCTGTCTGTTTCAGTACCTATACCAAACATGTGCTGCTTTCAGAGACTTACTTTGTATTGTAACATATAAAGATGCTTTTCTACAAAAGAAGCCAAAGTTGTCAGATGCGAAGAAAATGTTAACAGAGAAAGAAATAAGTAAAGAAGAGTCTTGGTTTTGATACTCAAAGAAAACTATTTTAAAAGGTGTTTAATGGCCTCATTTTCCTTTTTATTCAACTTTACCAAAAATAGCTACAAAACGTGCATCGCCTCCTATCTAACGAACCTCTCCTCCTCCTCCTCCGGCTGTAGCTGAGCAGTATGCCTCCTGACACCTGCAGCGAGTTCAGTTTCTCCAAAAAGGGTCAGCTGATTGTGAGCGCCGTTAATCCAGCCAGCAGCTCGACCCCACCCTCCCTGTCCGCCTCCTCCTCCATCCTGACCAATGGCTCGTCTCCTCCCATGCATCAGACTCCGCCCTCGTCTGACCTCCTGCAGAAATGGATCCTTGCCGCCGCCAAGGTGGGTGGAGCCACAACACACACACACGCACCTGCAGAACACAGCTTGCATATTAACGTGTGTGCGTGTGCGTGTGCGTGTGCGTGTGTGTGTGTGTGTGTGTGTGTGTGTGTGTGTGTGCAGGGCCGTCACACAGAGCTGGTCCGGCTGATGCGGCCTCTGTCTGGAGGTCTGGGCTTCAGCGTGGTCGGTCTGAATCCGGCAGGAACCAGCAGTCAAGGCGTCTTCGTCAAACAGATCCAGCCAGGAGGCATCGCACACAGGTTCACTTTGTTCCCTTCAGTCCGTGTGAGCAGCAGCTGTCACTGGTCACTGACTTTGTTTTCTTTCCAAATATGATTTTCTTACCTTCCAGTACACAAAACAACCAAAATGAAGATAACTTCCGTTTATTGTAACAACTGGCTAGAACAAACACATTCCTGCCTGTGATAAACGAGCGGCTAGCTTTCATGAACGCTCACGACTACAAACGACAAAACAGGCTTTCTGTCACCTCTTCTGGAAATGTATATTAAAGAATGTGAAACCGCCTGCTACGCTGACAAAAATTATCTTTATAGGTGGAGAAATGCACGCTCTCACACTGTATTTGACCTCAGTTGTCGTTAATAATGTAATTAACATTTTCAAAATTGTACTTTTCAAATTGTGATTTTATTATTAAAATAATGAATCATTCACATTCAACAGGCTAAAACATGCTAACACTGGTTTAATTCTTTGATCAGTACTCGAGTAGAAAATAAATCTTAAAGGTGAACAAACTTGATTTGCAGTTTACGTTGTGTTATTTTAGCATTTAACAGCTAGCTGTAGCCTCCCAGTGGATTTACTACAAGCCAACCAACTAGCTGTGTAGCTGCTAATGCTAATTCTGCAGAAGACTTTGTTCTGCCTCATGTTATTGAAAGTCCTGACTGATGCGTGGTGGCTGTAGGGACGGGGGTCTCCAGGAGAGGGACCAGATCCTGGTGATAAACGGCAGTCCTCTGGAGCCGGGGATCAGCCAGCAGCAGGCACTCACCCTCCTGCAGCAGCCTGGAGAGACGGTGGAGCTGGTGGTGGCCAGGGACCGGCCACTCAACGCATCATCACAGCCTGCCACCATCAACACGGTAAGAAACGACTGGACTATGTCAACTTAATACAACGAGGGTAAAAGTGATGCTCAAAGCATCCTTCTGGTTATTCGGCGCAGTTTTCACCTGGTGATTTGGTCAACTGGTCCTTTTGATATGAATTTCAACAATTACACCTTTAAAAAGCTCTAAAGTCCCTCTAAAACCACAGTCTTGGTTTTTACACTTCTGTCTGTGTCTGGATACAAAACAAGGCACATCATGTTAATCGGTTGCATCAGAGATGCTGGCAGGTGTACATTTTAACTTTGAGCAGAGCCACGCCCAGTCTTTATGCTAAGCTAGGCTAACCACAGCCTGACTCCAGCAACACGCTGAACACAGACATGAGGTTGATGTCCATAATCTGAGCATTTCACTCCGATAGAAAGAGAATAATAACATTTCCCAAAACATTGAAGTCCGACCCAACGTGGGATCCTGACCCCTAATTTGAGACGCTGTGTACCAAGGTCTCTAAATCTGTTAATGAGAGATTGTTTTTATTTTTTGATGTGGCTACAGAGACCGTTAGCTTACTCAGCTGCAGCAGATTCTTAAACTTGGACTAAAAGATGCAGTATAACTCCAGATGGGAGGTGCACTTCTGGTACTAAATTTTTATTGTCTGTTGTTTGAGAGAAACAGGAAAACAAGCTTAGATCATTAAATAAAGTCATTCCCAAATGTTTAGCATCCACGTTTTGATATATCTAAACTTATATGATCCAGGAGAGAGTTGGTAAACTTCCCTGCTGTACACTTAAAGTGATCATTATCTGGTGCCTGGTGAGCTGCAAACCTAGATGTCAGCTTTTCTCATTTTGGAATAAAACGTCTGAAGTTTGAACATTGGTTCGTTGTTGAGTTTTACGGCTCCGTATGAAATTATTTTTAAGGCCTGATCCTGAAGCAGCAGTACTGTGGAGGTCTGCAGCATCGCTGGATTCCACTTCATACTGTACTGTGTGTTCAGCCAGCGACACACACACGCACACACACACACACACACACACGCACAAAGCAGCTTGGCTGTCACTCAAAACAAGCATAGCAGAGAGGGCGTCAATCATAAGTGGAGGTCACTTTGATGCCACGCCTCTGTATCAGAGTGAGACCTCCTGTTTATGACGAGCCATAAGTCTGCTGACATTGACTCGGGTGGTGTTTATGACCTTAAAGCCAATAGGAAATCAAGTTAGTGCTCCACTTGCAGCATCGCAACTGACAATATGTATTTAAGTCTGTGAGGAGGTGCGATCAATGAATGTCGACATGGAGTCAGGAGAGAGAGACTCACACACAATTGGAAGTGACGTCATTATGAAACGTAGCGCACAATTACCTTGTGAGAGGGTCAAAGGTCAAACTGTAGATAATCTCACCTGGGGTGTGTTTGGAAGCCAGGGTTACTTCCCCAAACATATCCATGGCAACAATAAACCAACAACCAATAAATAAAGCTGCTGCCAGGGATGAGTGATGCTGAAACATCCGTTTATTTTTTATGTTCATAGTTTTTTTTAATTGATGTATTTTCATTTTGTCCTAATTCATAAACTAGTTTTCTGTGTAGTTATGGAGAGAGACACAGTGAGACGGGCTCCTCCGGCCGATTTAATATCTTTGATTCACATGTTTCTCTGCTTCTGTTGCCAAACATCTGAGGGGGGGGGAAATGGCTCATGAACAATCCCTCATCTGTAATTTATCCTCACCGTTGGTTACATACACAGTGTTATGCATGTAAAATGTCATCGGCCAATCACTATCTACTCACGCTGTGAATGCTGTAAATCTACCTCATCTATATGGAGCAACCTGTTATAATAGTCATATTTACACTCGGCCATCCCAGCAGCCTTTGCACTAGACGCCACTGCACTACTGTGAACTGTCGCTGCTGTTATAGTTCTTTTATTCATATTTGTAAATAGATGTGTAGGCAATTGTATTGTCTCTGTATAGTACTCTTAGAGCAAAGTTAAATCTGAGTCAAATTCCTCGTATGTGTACAACATACCTGGCCAATAAAGCTGATTCTGATTAACCAGCAGTCACTCATAAGCTGCTGCTCATGATCACATCGCGATCATAAAGTGCAGCAAGTGGAGATTAATCACAGCAGCTGGAACAGTGAAGTCACAGAAAGTTAGAGGTGAATAAAGGGTGTTGTATTAAAGTAAAGCCACAAAGCATCAGTGTAGTAAAAATGTAGGTTTAAATCTTTGGTTTAGGTACCTTGAAAGTGCTTGAAATGTAGTCTGTACGAACCCTGACGATGACACGTTACACGATGGCAAGGAAACAACCCCACAAACAAAAACTGGACTCTTTTTTTAATGTGAAATAAAGAGAAATTGGTGAAGGGGATCCATTATCCCGGACAGACATGCAATAGATGTCGCATGTTCGCAGTGGACCCAACAACGACCAACACTGTACATGTTATTTCACCGAAGACCTGAAAACGTTTGAGAACTTTGACATTTAAACGAGCAGAAGAAAAGGTTTCAGTAAGAGAAAGTCTGGAGCAGGTCTGGACTGTTGCTGTGAGCTGAGGATCGCAGGTTGGCCTCGGCTGTAATGATGGTGCCCTGCTCTGTCCGGTCATTATCGCACAGAATTACACTGTCCCTCTTGTTTGTTGCCCCCCTCCTCCTCCTGGCTCATTGGACCCAGGCCACGTCCTGCATACCAGGCCTCCGATCCTCCTGCTTTTGTTTTATTCATGTCCCGTTTCTATCGAGGTCACGTTTAATGGAGCCGCGGACATTAAAAACACAATTCTGGCTGGGAGTTTATTGCTGTTCGCCTGGCCCGGCTAACTATCCGTCTCCCAAAGCCAAGCCACCTTTGCCTCCTCTGCTGGGCAGACTCCGGCGGCTCTGACCCGCCATCACAGCTCAACCGCTCAGCTCCTCTTTCTGCTGGAACCCATCCGACACCGACAGGAAACTGTAACCGTAGAGTCGCTCATAAAGACCGCCATAAATCAACGAGTCCGATATGATTTTACAGCTTTTGTCTATTTAGTGAATATTTTCCCACCGTTGATTAGGATGGTGTGTCAGCGAACGCACTCCGGACTTTGGAGTTAATTTATGGCTCTCCTAAAAATGATGAAAAGCAGAAAGAACAGAGATAAAAAATAACAGATTGTGCAATTAAAGAAACCCAAAGGGGCCTTTTCAAAACTGCTCCACTCAGTAAGAGATGAACCAAACATCTGAGCTCCTCTCAGACATCCTGCTCTCTGGGCTGTGGACACTGACGTTCGACAGCCAATGTCAGGGACGCCACCTTTATGTTTCTTCTGCTTTCTGGTTATGTTGCGAGATTTTGCCTTTTGTTAGACAGATCCCAGCGGAGACGCAAACGTAGTTTCCACATGTGCAGTAACGGATCCTCTCCTGCGAAAAGAGTGAACTTCTGTTGGAGAGCGAAGCGTTGAACACGCTCGGCGTGATCTGACTTTATCAGCCTCTGCTGGTGTCCTGGGACCAGCTGAAGAGGAGGTGTGTTTCATTAGACAGAGGAAGACCTCTATCAGATCAGAGCTGTAATAAGAGACCAGACCACCTGAGATTAAAGCCACTTCATAAAGACAGTGTATGTGAGCTGCTGCAGCCTCTCATTGATCAGCAGCTGGTATCAGAGAGGAGGAAATGCTCTCAGCTGGTAATTACCTGCTGAGGTTCATTTTATCGGCCTTTCACCTCAGGACAGATAGCCGGCCGGCAGCTGGGAGGCTGCTGAGCTCCCAGAGGAAACACGCAAATAAAGTGGCGATCCTGGTGTGACTGCATCGATCTGCTCATAGAAATAATTGTAGCTAATCGTTCTTTCTTCAGCGGTAACTGAAATCAAATGCTGTGAATCAAATAAATGTTGATTCCTGAAAAGCAGATTATTGACTTTCATCAGGTAGGAAACCAGAGGAGCTCAGATCTTTAGTGATCTTAAAGTCTAGAACAGTTCTTCTCCTCTTTATTGAACTCTTAATTAAAAAAATTAAGTCTCACTATGAGCAGAAAAACAGATGAATATGAATACAAATGACAAGAAACCGAAGCAAATAGAAGTTTATCTGAATATGCTATTAAAAGAAATCTACACTTGTGGATTTTTGCAGGATGTATCTCGTTCAGAGTCTTACTCAATACAAACTAACTGGTTTCACCTGTTTCACCTGGGTGTTGATGAACCGCCTCGTGCTGCAGGATCAGTGGGCTCACGTGGAGGAAATCGAGCTGGTGAACGACGGCTCTGGTTTGGGCTTCGGCATCGTGGGAGGGAAGACGTCCGGTGTGGTGGTCAGGACGCTCATCCCAAACAGCATCGCTGACAAGGTGAGCTCATAATATGATGCATCCAGACGGCTGCTGCTTGATGTAACTGAGTCTGTACTGACGTCTCACACGATGCAGCAGCATTAGAGTCAGAAAGATGTCAGTCAAGACATTTAGGTTGAGGAATTATTATTCATATGCAGCAACTTTCAAATCTCTGCAAGTTGATTTGGAAAGAAATGACCTGAGTGCAACAGAAGAAAGAAAAGTGACGGATGGTTTTGGAAAAGGATCAGGAGGATTGCGGAGTACAGATGAGAGGTTTTAAAGGTCTACCTGCCTGCTTTTGCACCATCTGCACCATCATCCCGCCGTCCAGGCAGGTGTGTTTGGAAACATTAACACCTGCTTGCTTTCCCTCCACGTCTGGTAACAAAGACCCCTCGAGCAAGGCACCACGCCCGAGCTGCCGACAGCAGGAACCCGAGCTGTTGAAGCAGAAACCGGAGCTCAGTGGAGCTTTTCTGCATAAATGAGAGTTAAAACAGGAGCAGTGCATCAGAACAGACAGCAGGCAGCAGCAGGAGAACAAAGGAGGAGTTATTGCCTTGTAAGTGGATTAATTAGATCAATTAGATTAATTGGACAAGATGAATTTCTCTGCAGAAAAGTGGGAAAAGCTCACACACCAAGACACGTTTAACCCCCCCGGCTTTTCTGCACACTTCCTGTCAGTCTGTTTGAGCTTCAGCCTTCTAAAGTCTCTGAGCAGATTGACTTTCTTTTGTTCTATCTTCATCCTGTCTTTCCGCATCTCTGTCTCCTCAGACTGTACTGTTACGTTCCCTCTGATTGGCTCTCATATGCCTCCTCCTCTCTCCTCCCACCAGGACGGGCGTCTCCGCACAGGTGACCACATCCTTCGCATCGGGGCGACGCCCACCAGCGGGCTCACCAGCGACCAGGTTGTCAAGGTGCTGCAGGGCTGTGGGAGTCATGTGACCATGCTGATTGCCAGGGATCCCCAGGGTCAGAGGTCAACAGCCCCGCCTCCCCCACCACCTCCAAACTCTGCCCCCGTCTCCTCCTTACCCCCCCGACCCCCGGAGCTGCCCCCCCAACGCCGGCTCAGCAAGACGGTGAGCAGCCAGAATAACCATGAAAGTAATCTCGGAGTCACGAAACTGGCTGCGTCCTGCAGTCCAAGCCGATTTACATGGACTGTGTTTGTGTTTCAGCCCAACCTGGAGGGATACGAGATCCACGAGGTTCCTCTAAGCAAAAAGGACGGCCAGAGCCTCGGCATCTCCATCATCGGCTACAACCCCCAGACCAGCCAAGGTAGGACCGGACAGAACCGCTACAGGACAATAAAATACCACGACCAGCCCAGACAGGGCAGCAGAACACTGTTACAACAAACACTTGAATAAAACGTCCTCTCCTGCTGCTGCCGGCAACTTTTCCTCCAAACTCCAACATGTCTGTGTTTATGTAGTAACGGTTTCAACCTGCCTGGAGTCAAGAGACTGTTGCTACTTTGGCTTTGTTGTGTTTGGTGATTTGTGTTGAAGTTCTTTCATCATAATAACAAACTAAATTTTGACACATTTTCTTCATATTGTGCAGCTGTTTTTAATTGTCTCTCTGTCTCTCTCTGTCTCGCTCTCTGTGTCTGTCTCTCGCTCTCTGTCTCTCGCTCTCCCTCTCTCTGTGTCTCGCTCTCTGTGTCTCTCGTCCTGTTCAGATGCAGTAGGTGTGTTTGTGAAACATGTAGTTCCAGGCAGCGCAGCAGATCAGAGCGGAAACATCCGAATCCACGACCGACTGATCGCTGTAAGGACCTGCTCAGATTCCATCCTCACTTTGTCCTCCAAGTGTCTTTTACTGATGGTCAGATCTCCTCCTGTTGTCTCTCCTTGTCTTTGTTTTTTACCTGTCTTTCTCTCTGTCTCGTCTGTCTCAACAGTTGGACGGAGTCAGTGTCCACGGTCTGACCAATCAGGAGGTTCTGGAGGTGATGAAGACGACCAGTCAGAGTGTCGTTCTCACACTGGTCAGAAAGAAAGCCAGAGCCCTGGAGAGATCCCTGGATAAAGGTAGACAGGGAGGGGGACAGACAGACATACCAAGGTGTGCAGACAGACGGGTAGATGCTCTGTATCATATACTAATAAGTAGTAGTTGATCACACTGAAACAAGACTAAAGGCCCCTGTTGTCTGTTTTCACGGCAGACATTTTGACCCGTCAGAGCAGGAAGAGCTACTAATGACATGAGTGACGGCTGTATCGTAGGTGAGACAGATCCACGGTTTAGTAGTGAACATGTTGGCTCACTGGAGAGGCTTCCTGGGACACTTAATGGAACTTAGCTGTCGTTAGTGTTGGTAGTTCCACCTGTGAGAAATCAAAGTGTCTGCGTTCTGTTGACGGCCCTCTTTCTGACACTCATCGTAGCGGTTCATGCTGATAAAGTTACCACGAACTCTTTCCCTCACACGAGGCGTTTTCAGACCGGAGGAACGTTTTCATAGTCCCAAGAACAGTTAGAGAGCTGGGAGCGTTCGTAGTTCTTGGAGCGCCGTTTTTACTTCAGAGCAGGAACTCTCCCAGCACAAGAAGCGTACAGTGATTGGTGGAAACACATGATCCAGTGCAGCACCTGTGTAACGGCTTGTAATGGCAGCCGTCTGGGCCCCCAGGACATCTGCTCATTTTGCCTGGTTGGTAATCCAGTCTGAAGTGTCTTTGTCCACTGTAGAGCCAAACTGTTACCACGTCAATTATTACTTAATTCATCTTTATTATTACAATAATAATTTGTGAAAAAAGATGCTTCAGATTGCGTAATTTCAAAACAAGACATTAAGAGTAGCAGTAACTGCTGTAAAATGAGAGAAGTTAACTCTGTGTGTTAAACTTATCAGAGCTTTGCTTCCTATTTCCTGTCTGAGGCCTCTGTCCTCTCACCCAGATTAAGATGACAAATTTGTTTACAACTCAGTGTAATTTTCCCAAACTCTCCACAGAAAGCCTGCGATTCCTCCTCCTCCTCCACCGGCGTCCACGGAGATTAATTCTCCGGATTCAGGGTCATTTTTTTGTCTTGCGATCGGCCGGCAGCCTGCACTGGTCAGCCTCTAGGCCAGAGAGAAACAAGTGATTTTTAAAAAAGAAAAGGGAGCGCAGGGTTCTTATCTCCTGCAGACGCCTTTTGTTTCATTACTGAGAAACCGGTTCAGTCTGCAGCCCAGATTTTCCAACTTCTTATATTCTGGTCATTCCTGCGGCTCTGTTATCTACACAGACTTACCATGAGTTATGATGAGCCTGACAGGAGAATAAACCTCAACATTATACATCACCAACAGTAATGATCAGGCTGGAGGTCAAAGGTCGGAGCACCCTGTACCCTGTAAGAGGGCCAAATTCAGGGTTTTATGGGCCCCAGATGCATCGTACGCTTTCAGACCGTCTCTCCTCTCATGTCATGAATGTTAGAAATGGATGAAATAGGAGGAAGTGTATATTCTTATGGTGTGTGTGTGTGTGTGTGTGTGTCAGTGGAGAGGGAGTCGTCTCGTGTGTCACTAAGGAGGTCGTTGGAGGTCAAGGCTCACTCGTCTGACTTCACAACGCCAAAACTCGAACCACCGTACCCCAACACAGCACAGCTAACGAGGGGTGAGCTGACACACACACACACTGCTGATACATTTGTCAGCCTCCAAAGTGTTTAAAAACTCTCATCCTCTGGTGTTTTGTACAAGATATTGATAATTGGCATAATTAGAGTACGAGACGCTGTTGTTTTGCACACCTGCTCCAGGATCATACGGATCAAAATGCTGATGATTGAGCTCTTATTACAAATCCAAAGGGTTTCTCCTCTGAGGAGCAGGAATCTCGACGGCAGGATTCATGGCAGTACAGCCGGTAGTAGTTGTGGTAGTTCAGGAAGAAAATGATGGAGAGACAAAGGGATCTGCATCATCAATCATTTAATCGATTAATTAACTAATTGTCTCAGCCGTAATCACAACCCTGATTCTGACTGTGATGGACTGTTTTGTCCCTGTGGAGAAATTTCATTGCTCTGTACATCTGCATTAATTACAAAATCAAAGGACTACAAATAAATAAGTATAACTCAGCACGACAGCCTAAACAGCTCATCTACTGCGCTCCAGCCAAACACGCAGTGAAGACATATGTGAGGCCAAACGTGTCACATTTTAGTGTTCAGTAGATTAACTGCCACAGTTATAAATTACTGTTGAGCCAAAAGTACAACTCAGTTACAGCTTTGTTTTTCTCATTTTACAGACTACTTCTATTACCACTCAAACAACATGTGGTACTAATTAAGTACTCGGAGAAAGGAAAAAATCAAACATTTCCTAAAAAGAAGAACCTCATAACGTACCTACAGAAATGAGATTCATGGCATGAGCACATGATAGCGCTGTCCTTAAATCAGAAACCTTGAGTCAATAAAAACCCCTCTCACTGAAAGCTCCTGCAGACATGCCACGGCAGGCCTCCAACAGCACTCCTCTCTGAATTATTTCCCCTCTTTTTATTCCTCATTAGCTTTGCTAAGTGGCCAAAACGCCACGCTAACACTTAGCACGCCGCCCGTCTGCTTCCAGCCAACAGATGTAAAGTGTCCAAGCTGTCGGACAGCCTCGCAGCGATGTATTGCCCTGTTTATTCAGCCAAACGCCGCAGATTAATTGTGCTGTGAAGGCCGAGGTTAGCAATGCTAATTTAATCAGAGGCTGTTGTTGTAACGCCGCCAGACCTGCTGCAAAATACCTCAACATGTGAGGAGATTTGTGAGAACACGGAGGTGTTTTTCTTGAGCTCAGCAGTGGTGGTTTCCTCCGTGATATCCTCCTGAAGGGTTGGAGAGCAGACTGCCGAGGTTTTTCTCAAAGAGCTGCTGTGTAATCTGCTCTGACTTCCACGGTTTCATGTTCAAACTGCTGCAGTCCCTCCGCTCTGGAACACCCATTTATTCCCCTGTGACTTAAGAAGCTATTGTTGCTCAGACATTTCTGAGTGTGTGCAAATGCATTAAACACACACGGTCTCCACAGCGGAAGTTGCTTACTTTACACTTTACATCTGAGTCATTTAGCTTTTTTGCTTCTTACTGGTGAATTCCAATGAGGGGACCGTCGGCCTCGAGCAGAGGTGTAGTGAAATGTTTGTACTGCAGCAGAACTACAGTCCGGGTCGTCTTCCAGCTCTGCTGCAGTACTACCAGCTGTGTAACACGCTGTAACTGTTGGTTCTAGAAGACGGTACGACCAGGTCGCAGGCGATCAGACAGCCTGCTACATTTGACTTAGTAAGTTTCTAAACGGTAAGGATCCTGAGAAGATAAAAGCTATGTTTGGACAAATTTAAATGTGAAGTGCAGGTAAGTCTACATGGTCATTTTAACACCGTCACAGTCACTTATTTATTCTACTTTGGACGCTTTATCCCTTTATTTGAAACGGTGTCTGTAATCACATGAAACCTGATGTCCAAGCTGTGTTAACAGGTGACACCTTGTAAAAATAATATTCTCCTATAATCAGCAAATACAAGCCAATACACCATCATCTGTCAGTGACATGACATGCCTCCACTCATACTACTGTGTCCTCGCTGCAGTACTACTTCATTTGCATCTCTAACAGTACTCGTTGTGTTACAGTGCTGGAGGTTTTAGCTGATGAGCTGTAGGACGCTGCTGTGTTTTAATGGCTGAATTGTAATTTTGCATCTGTTCCACTGCTTACACGGGCTGTTCTGTGTGTGCGTGTGTGCAGCTACAGATGCAGAGCTAATGGATAAATGGGAGGTGGCTCTGGGACCAAAGTACCAAGTTCTGGTGAGATGACGCAGTTCAACACATTTTCACTGATAACGTCTTAGATGCTCAACACTGATTATCATAATTCTACTTTCATCTGGACCTTTCGTGTGTGTGTGTGTGTGGTCAGGTGGTGAATTTGGATCCTGTCATTGAAGACGATGCAGAGCTGCAAAAATCCTCAAAGGTGAGAAACCCTTTGAGGAAACATCAGACTCCTAAACTGAAGCTTTATTACTTTATTTATGTTGCATTATACTGAGAGGTATTTCTAATATCTTTTTACAGCCCATTGGGTATTAGAAACACCTCTCAGTAAAACACAGTGCAAACAACATATTAATAAAAACTAATCCTACAGTTGAATCCACAGCTCTGTAAAATGATTATAGCCTTCATGAAGCAGGACTGTTGCATTACACTGCATCTGTGTGTCTTGTGTGGATGCGTCCAGCTGCTGCCCATCCACACTCTGCGGCTCGGTGTGGAGTTGGACTCGTTCGATGGTCACCACTACATCTCCTCTGTGGCCCCTGGAGGCCCCGTGGACAAACACGGACTCTTGAGACCAGAGGACGAGCTCCTAGAGGTAAATACGTGTGCACTCACACAGACGCTGTGGGACTAAATGCAGCTTTTACACATGTGTTACACAGCTTGGCGATCCTGTAAAGGTCAATTACACTTTCATATCTATCATAACAGAAGTTATCATACAGAGCAGGTCTGGACCGAATCTGTGTAGTGTTATAAAGACGCCATGAAACCTGAGCTCAGCACAAAAGCTAGATTCGGGGAGGCCAGTCGAGTTATGTCAGAATACATGAAGTGTGTGTGTGTGTGTGTGTGTGTGTGTGTGTGTAGGTGAATGATGTTCAGCTGTACGGTAAGTCTCGTCGGGAAGTGGTGTCATTCCTCAAAGAAGTGCCTCCTCCGTTCACTCTGGTCTGCTGCCGACACCCGACCTCTGACCTGGAACCAGAATCAGAATCTGAACCAGAGCCTGAACCAGCACCGCGACCAGGACCTGGACCAGTAAGACAGTCACAAGCCAGTGTGGAGGAGGTGAGAGCATCGAGGAACACTCGATATCACAGTATTAATGAGAGTTATGTCCAGTACTGATCAGTCATCACGTATTAAACGTATCTTCACACGTGAAACATACGTTTGACCGTCTGTGTCGTGTTTGTTCAGATGGAGCTGAGACTGTCGTCGATGTTCTGCAGTCAGACAGAACTGCGAGAGAGCATCGCTGAACGGCAGCAGGCAGTGAGACGGGTAACCTGTCTGCACACGCGTGACATCAGACATTGGAAGTGAAAATAGTTTGGTGGAATCAGTTGAGAAGCAAAATAATTTTTATACACTACAACAAACAAAAAATGCTAAAAACCTTGCTGTGACTGTAATACACAGCTATTTATACCTGACAGTGTTTTTTTCGTTCTTAAACTTTCTTGCAGTTTTACATCAGAATCTCATCATCATACTAGAGATCAGCATCAGTGTGAGGAGCAGGGCTGCGATAGAAATAACAGACGGTTGGCAGGTTGGGTCCGATTGGTTTTAACAGTCTGTTGTCACTTGTGTGTGTCAGGAGCAGGTGTCTCCTGTAGAGGAGGTGCTGATGGAGGAGGCTCAACGCAGCCAGGAGGAGGAGCAGGACGAAGACGAAGAGGAGCTGGCTCTGTGGTCTCCAGACATCCAGGTGTTGGAGCTGCTGAAGGAGAGAGACAAAGGCCTCGGCTTCAGCATCCTGGATTACCAGGTGACACCAGCGCTGTCTGTCCGTCTCATTTCCCATCTTTTTACATTCATGATGGTCAGGTTTTACCTTTCAGACACAGAACAACACAGTCTGAAATGTCTGAAGACATGGAGCTGCACTGGAGCACTGGAGCGCTCTGCTCCCGACAGAAAGCTGTACGTGAGGAACCAGAGCTCAGAGATGGAAGTGTCTGACATGTCGCTCCCAAAAAGGGTTCCTCTCTCAAACAGCACTCTGCCAAATGTTTGCTCTGTTTCTAAGCAACCCCTGTGTTGTGTAAAGAAAATTATAGGATGGATAAAAGTTCAGGAGCAAAGTTTGTTTCAGTCGCGGTGAAGGAAACGGAAAGCTGGTCCAGAGTCAGAATACAAAGCGTCAGAATACACTTTGGTAACGTCATCATGTGGCCGTATTACAGTCAGAGCTGTGTGAGGACGATGGGAGGCAGGAAGGTCCGTGTGTTTTCTGAACAATTCTAATTATAATCCTGAATTATGTGGTCGTGGTTGTTGTGCAGTTTAACTATCATCCGTTTGTCTTGGTTCTGTTGGGTCCAGAAGATGTAATTATTGGTTCATAAATGTCTGAACACAGTTTCGTGACAATCCAGCCAGTAGTTGTGGAGGTTTTCAGCCTGAACCGTGGCGATGGACCAGACTGAAACCATGCTGACATTTATAGACGCTGTGCAACATGAACACACTCACACAGTTAATTAGCTCCCTGTGGCTGTTTGTTTAGTGGTGGAGGTGGATGAACACACGGTGACGCTGGCGTGGTTCGGCTCACCGCTCTGTGGTCTGCTGATGGAGGAAAACCAGCAAATGATCTCTGCAGAAAGTACAGTGAGGGTTGTCGGTGTCTCATGGGCTGCAGCAATAATGACAATGCATCCTTACATCCAGTCACATCATCCTCACGTGATGAAGTGAATTTAAAGAGCAGATTGTGGAGTTGTGTTCAGGTGCTGACAGGAAGCTCCGACACTTGAGAATAAGCTGCTGGAACACTGTTGTGTGTACTTTACCTCCGTGAAAACGGTCACCAGGCAAACATGAACATCACGAGTAGATGCAGGCAGCAAACCAGCCTTCTGCTGCTGTTTCTGCTCCAGATGCTTAAGTGTCAAAGCAGTCCTCATCTGAGAAGGGCGTCTTCTGGACAAGGGACTGGGCCGAGACCCCAGAGGTAGACCTTGAGGAAGTGCCCCAGGATGGAGAGAAGGATATTTAGGATACTCTGCTTAGTCTGCTGGTACTGGGACCTGGATCAGTGGTGACAAACCGATAGGACAGCTTTTATCCATCACTCAGTCTTGTACAATAGTTCTGCAGTCTGGCATCCAGACGGCTGTCACTAGTCCAACTGGAGCTCTGGAAGCACATCGTACTTCTTCCTGATTAACCACAATGTCATTATTTGTGGGGGGTGAAACATGTATCGTTGTTTTTAGGCCCCAGAGAAACGAGTTTCTCATTCAAGTGCAGTCAAATCATTTTAAACTAAACTTTCTCCAGCTTCTTTTTAGCGACTGAAAGAGTTCATGTCCAGACTCATCGCTGTCTGGGGAGGACGTCTGGGAGCCCCCTCACAGAGAGGAGGAGCAGATCAGAACTATGGACGGACAGACCGGCGTACAGGTGGAAGGGCAGGTGTATTTGAGCGGGTGTTTGTAGGAGGAGGCTGTCAGGACAGGTCGTAGTTTGAGAGCTGAGCTACTTTAACAAACTCAGGACCTGAACCGATGCGAGACCGACCTCAGGTTTTCTTTTGTTATACTTCTGAACATTTCACAGCATCAAACCCTGGTTTTGTTGCCGTCTGTGGGATGCGTTCAAGGTGTTTCCTGTTTTATTCTGACATCCTTGCTGTTGAGTTTCCGGTCTTTGCTACACCTCACACTCTGTTACACTCTGGTATACTCTGTTACTCTGTATTACAAAACAACATACAGTATCTTTTCCTCACTTTCAAACATCCTCATTTTCCAAAATTGTTCTCACTTTCACCACTTATAGAACGTCAATGAGCCAACAAACATTTTCAGGTTTTACTTTCCACACATGTCCTCACATTTTACTAAAAACTACTATAGTGTATTATCCTGAATATAATATGACCCTGACTATAAGACTGATCCTCTGTTGCTTTGGATAAAGATTTTTGAAAATGAAAAGTACATAAAATCAGATTTAATGTATTTAACATCTTTACAAAGTCATACAGTAAATCACCAAAAACTAAATAACAAATGAAACATCTACAGTTAATTACAGGTAAGTTAAATACGGTAAGAATATTAGATTATATTGAACTTTGTTTTATGTTTAAAGTGGAAATTATTTAAAAACAAAAGCAAATCAGTGAAAAGCAGAAACCGTCTCAGGATTTCACCTCAGACTGAAACTGACCCATCGACATTTTCACAAAATAAAATGAATCAACTTCTCTCACAAATCTTCAGCCTCTCTCGCCCTCTCTCTCCCTCTCTTCGCTCTATATCTCTCGCCCAAGGGCATGTCGGTGCAGTGTTCCTGCCAAAGTGTTTCCTGTTACCGACTCTGCGGCTGTCAGAGTTGAGTGAAAGATGGTTGGAGGCAATAAGAGAAGAGCTGGTAGCTGATAGTCTCCACTAAAAACTGACATCTTTAAAACTCGACCAGCTTCACACCTGAGATACGTGTTCTGTTCACATCTGAGCAGGAAAACCTCCGTCGCACTATGACCATCAGAGAAGCCACCTGCACATGTAGTCTAAGCTGAATAAACTGCTATATAACATATCACACACTGACGGGCGATCAGCTCTATAAACAGCTAGTCCTCGATCAGCTGTAACATCCAGACAGCATGGAGCCCTGAGCGTCTCCATAGCAACAACCTGCGATGCTCTGTGTGTTCCGACACCTTTCTATCAGAACCAGCATCACTGTTTCAGCAGTTTGAGCTCCAGAAGCTCTTCTGTTGGATCGGACCACACGGTCCAGACTTCGCTCCCCACGACCATCAGTGAGCCTCGGCCCCCCATGACCCTGTCTGACCCTGCAGGGAAGAAGACTGTTAGCTCGTGAACGTGGATGTAAACGATGTAACATACTTTATTAATCATCAGAAGAAAATGTGTTCAACGTGTTTGGTGGATCTCACACATTAGCTGCATTTATATGGAAATTAATATTCCACTAATAATCAGAATAACAGCCAAATAAGAATAAAAATGCCGCATGTGACCACCTCAATCGAGGGGGGGGGTGTAAACCTTTGATAACGTGTTCAAGTATTAGCTCCTAATAACCATGTAAACACTCATTCTGATCGTTTCTCTCTGGTTGGAATAAATGATTCTTTCCTGAGGGGGAAGATTAGGGAGGGACAGGAACCAAAGGGCTCGATGCCCGAAAGGCTCCAAACAACGAGATGTTTGAAAAGTCGTCTTCTCCTTCTATTTCCAGCAGAAAGACGGCTTCACAGCAGCCGGAGACACTTTCACATGTCAAAGTGTTATATTCTGATTAAATACTTTGGGGAGTGTACATGCACATCTAGTCTCTAACCTCTAATCACAATGATTTTAAAGTCCGATGTTGTTCCGTCCTAAGGTTTGTATGCTGGCGTCTTCAGATTTCCCTTCGATGAAACTAAGATGAGGGAAACAGACCCAGACCAACATTCTGTAGACTGAGTGCTCATGTACGTTTTGCCATGAAGTGTATATTAATTATGAGAAAGTGGAAAAAAGTTAATTTTTGCTCATGTTAGCAAACCTCCGATGCCCTGAAAGGTCTCCAGTTTAAAATGTTCAGCCTCAGAGCTCCTGAAAATACTTAGTGTTTGTGTCAGCTGTCTCTGCAACCTACATATCCAAAAACAAAAAAAACCAACTCTTCATTGTTATCTGCGCACGAACGCCAGCCGTGGAAACATTTCACTACTTTTGCAAAGTACATTTTTAATTTCTTTTGGTTTTTTTCTCCTCCGTTTGTGATATCTCCACTTTCTGACAGCAGAGGCCTTTCTTTTTCCGGAGGATCTTGTAGGAGTGGAGGACGAGAGTTCTGACTCCTCACCACCTGTAGCCATGTTGTTCAGTCTAAAAATACAGCGCCGCTTTGTTCTGGCTGCCTGAAACTTGGCACAGCAGCTCGTACTGCAGCGCAGGCGATGCCCAGGGTTCGACGCAGGGGAATTCACAAAATGTACATCCACTCAAACCAGGAGAGGGTTTTGTAGTCGGTATATGAACCTGTGTTTGGGTTGTGGCAGGACCGGGCCGTCCTTCCAGTTTCTCTTACGAGACCAGTTCATGTTGTGGACAGAACAAACTCAGAGTTCTCCGTCTGTGTTTTTGGATAAAGTTGGTGGATAATTAATTACCGCCAGACCACCTGTATTATTTTAAATAAGTTCACAAAAGATGAAACCACTGAAGTTCCCACTCAGATCCATATTCTTAATATGGACAAACGAATGTTACAGGTCAGAGAATTCTGTATAATGTGCTGGTGTCAGGGAAGAACTCATTTAGTTCATTATCAGTTGGTCAGTTGATACACTTCTAATTAGTTAATGCAAATAAATGCCAAGCTAGTTCAGAGCAGGTCAGCTGAATCTGCAATTTCTAGGAATATAATTTAACATATATGGGGAAAATCTTTCTAAATTACAGATTTATCATGAATAAACATATTCTCATTACAACTGACTGAGCTTATTAAAATGACAGAAGTTTGATAGGAGTCTGTTTCTACCAAATGACATGGTTTTTATTTCCTACAAACCTTTAAACAAATCAGAGAATAATGTCACCCAGTGCTGCGTTATCACTATAAATCCAAAACTCATGTTGAACACCTCACTCAAAGACTAAAATATCTTTCTCCGTCATTTACTGGAGCGGAGCTTGTTTCTCCTTTTTAAACGCAACAGAAATAACTTTACAGTCAACTAAACTTTCTATAAAGCCTTACTGTCTGAATCTCAGTAGGTTAATTCATTTACTGTATATTTAGGGCCTCTGAGGAGCTTTAGAGAGTCATTTCTCCGTCCACACCCACAGTGATGTCACAGCGTCCCGGAGTACACTATTACATCACAGCAGCAGAACAACAGTATCAGAGGGTGTTATGGTGCTCTGTAAAGTTTTACTTGCTGATATTTTTGATATTTGTACTTTGAGCATGGAAGTTTATTCTTAACCTTTTGAGAATAATACTCTAAACTCAAAGGTCCACTTACACATTTAGAGCTTTCACCTGCGTCTCAAAACGCCAAAATCCCTCCCGGGACAGAAACGAGGGATCAAACCTACAGTACAGCTCTAGAGTTTTTCGGGACGCACACCTCATCTTCCATGGTGACAGATCAGGTGATCAATGGCCTGAAACTTATTAGATATTAGAGCCGGTTGGATTCTGTCTTTAAATCTGAGCTGTGGACAGAGGAAGTGTTCATGTCGACCTCCTGCTGCTGAGCTGTTGGACCATGAAATTGTCGTTTCAGACCTCGTTTGAAAGTCATGAAACTCCGTAACGTCTCACTGCTGACAGTTTGTATTTGTCTCCTGGCGTCTGGTCCTGGTCTCTCATCAATGACCACTGAACACTTGTCTCTTCGTCCCTCAGATTCGTCCACATCCCTGTCTGGGTGCTGTGAGCTTTGACCTGGTTTCTGTGAAGCCTGATCTTGCAGCAACCTCCCCTCAGCATGATTGTGTTGTTGTGTGTTTGTGCAGATGGATTTTCTGTCATTTCTCTGGTCTCTGTCTCCCCCTGCCTGTCTGAACCACGGGCTGATATCTGTGTTTTCTGGTCCAGTTTGTTCCTGCTGTTCAGGGGCTTTGTCTTTGTCTCTGTGTGTTGAGGGTGCTGCAATCTTCACCACGTTAACAAATGGGAAATACATTAACTATATTTTGTTTTCGAGCATATCAATATGTAAGAAATTAGCAAATATCAGTGTCACCATTTAATAAAACGTTTAATAAAGCAGCTAGTCACGTGACATCCCGTGGCTCCGTCAGAGCCAGCAATGGAAAGATTTGTAAAAGAGGTCGAGGCTTCAGAATTCGAGCTTCATGTGTCTTTTGGTGACACCTGTAGCTCTCACACAGGCTGACGACGGCACGTAATAAGACAGAAGCATGAAATTAATGACTTTAACCGTCTCTTTTCAGGACCCGCAGGATCCCGGTCGGTGTGTGATGGTGATCCGTTCTCTGGTTCCCGGCGGTTCAGCGGAGCGTCACGGTGGTGTACTTCCTGGAGACCAGCTGGTGTCAGTCAACCAGACACAGCTGGACCTGCTCACCCTGGTCCAGGCCGTGGAGGTCCTGAAGTCCGCCCCACCTGGCACAGTCCGCCTGGGCATCCGCAAGCCTCTGGTGGGACATCTTACAGCTTCTAGCTTCTAGTTACACTATGACGTGCAGCTTCATGTGTCGAGCTGAGTCTCACCTGAACCCTGTTTGTGCAGGTGGAGGGACCAGAGAGCCAGGTGTCCCTCAACAACACACACCTGTCTGTGTCGAAGGTAACACACACAAATAAATAGAGAAATAAATAAATGTAAGTAAATGTGTGCGGCGTGACAGGAATGCAGAGAAATGGGTGCAGAGTTCAGACTGGATTTATCTCTGTGGAAACATCCAGCATTTACAAACACTACACCGTCCACGGCAGTAGAGAGGAGTGAAGGCAGAGGGCAGAAACTGACATATTAACGTCACTGATACAAGGTGTGTGCTTTAGAGCCCGACCAGTACTGGAGTTTTGAGGCCGATATATTTAATACGTTTGAGTTTAGAAAACAAGATCATTTTTCAGCCTTTATCAAAGTGTTTTTGCATAACAGAATGAATCAGTTTTGATCAGGATCCCTTAAATGTGGCCAGCAAAGACTTGTGGGGTGGATATATACGCTATCCTTTGGCATTTTTGGCACTTTATCTCTTTGTGACTCTTTTGGAAATGTTTGATATTTGTAAGTTTGTTAAGAGAAGTTCTATATTAATAGATTTCATTATTATTGTTGGTTTGAAGTGAAGAAACGGACGGGAAGAATCCAGCCGAGGACGTTGCACTTACACGTCTGAACCACCAGGACGCCACCATGCGTACTGACCGATACATCTGTGATGAGCACAGACCAGCCAGTAACATCAGCTGTGTCAGTACACTGTTAGGTTACATGCTGGCTCTGAAGCATGCAGTGTCTCTTCACCGTTGTCTTACACATTTTTATTTGAAGGCGTTTACTCTGAAGCAGCTGCAGGAAGTGAAACTCTGCAGGAGCAGTGATGTATGGAAACTGTGGACTATCTTGACGCCGTAGCACCAAATGTGCAGGAGGAAACGGGTTATAGAGAGCGACGCGTACGGGACCAATCAATTCAGGCACAAAAGGAATTTGCTTCTGCACCTAAAATCCAGTTTTTATCTGAAATGTCAGATTCCTCGTTAACGGCCACATGTTGGTCCTTGGCTCAGCTGAACTATCCGTGAAATCTGTGGAGTAGTTTTTTTGTGATATGCTGCCAACAGACCGAGAACAGGCAGTGGAAGCACAGTCTTTGTGCTTTGTGATAAATCACATGCAGTCGGGCCTCCGAGTCGCTTCAGACACGTGTCTGTTTTCTGTCTGTCTGTCTGCATCCAGAGTCTTTCCTCCTGTCCCTTCGTCTCTCCTCTCTTCACCTCCTTCCTTCCCTCTCCTCTCTTTCATCTCCTCCTTTCTCCTCTCTTTCACCTTCCTTCACCCTCTCCCCCTCCTCCCCCTCCTCTCTGTCTCTGAGGCTGCTGACTCAGCTGGATGGCTGGATGGTATAAAGTGCTCTATCAGCTCAACCAGCAGCGTCTCTCTTAAGTGAGACGGGGGGGTACTCTGAGGACACTTTGGTCCTCCAGCATCAGTACACTCAGTACTGCAGTACTCACAGTACTGTCCACAGAAAGTAAACTCATGCGCTGCTGTTCTTTAAATCTTCGTAGTTGAGTTCAGCGTCATTGCTTTACTGTAGGACTGAGGTCATCGGTACGTTGTTGGACCGAGCTGTGAGCTCAGCGCCGCAGCGTGGACATCAAAAACCAGTCTTTCTCTCTGCATCAAATGTGCTTTCAGTTGACGGACAAATGTTTTTGGGCTTGTCTCTAATGTAACACCATGAAATCAGTTTCCTTTTTAAAATACTGTGTGTTCCACCCAGCTGTTTGGACAGAGGAAGGCCTGCTCTTTGTAAATTGTTTCGGGTTATTAAGATCTGTATCTTATGCACACAAGATGTAGATCTTAACAACTTGGAAGAACAAGATGAACTCGTGGATCATTTGTGAGTACAAGGTGAATTATTATGTGCGTTTTGTGTAAAGATCTTGATTTTATTCACACAAGTTGTGGAGTTTGAAGATATTCAGTCAATTGACTGCGCGAAATAAACGTTTGATTATCTGAGTTAGGTACTCTGCAGTACTCTGAAGTACTCTGCAGTACTCTGCCGTATGCTGCTGCACTCTGCCGTACTCTGGTGTACTCTGCCATGGTACCTTCTGTCCTCCTGCTATATCTGCTGTGGCCGTCCTCTACAGTACTCTGATGTACTCTACAGTCCTCTGCTGTACTCTGCAGTACTCTACAGTCCTCTGTTGTACTCTGCAGTATCTGCTGTGGTACTTTCTGTCCTCCTGCTGTATCTGCTGTGGCCGTCCTCTACAGTCCTCTGCTGTACTCTGCAGTACTCTACAGTACTCTACAGTCCTCTGCTGTACTCTGCTGTACTCTACAGTCCTCTGCTGTACTCTGCTGTACTCTGCTGTACTCTACAGTCCTCTGCTGTACTCTGCAGTACTCTACAGTCCTCTGCTGTACTCTGCAGTACTCTACAGTCCTCTGCTGTACTCTGCTGTACTCTGCAGTACTCTACAGTACTCTGCTGTACTCTGCATTATCTGCTGTGGTACTTTCTGTTCTCCTGCTGTATCTGCTGTGGCCGTACTCTGCTGTACTCTGCTGTACTCTGCAGTACTCTGCAGTATTTGCTGTGGTACTTTCTGTCCTCCTGCTGTATCTGCTGTGGCCGTCCTCTACAGTCCTCTGCTGTACTCTGCTGTACTCTGCAGTATTTGCTGTGGTACTTTCTGTCCTCCTGCCGTATCTGCTGTGGCCGTACTCTGCTGTACTCTGCAGTATTTGCTGTGGTACTTTCTGTCCTCCTGCTGTATCTGCTGTGGCCGTCCTCTGCGCTGCTGTTTTATTTCCTGTTTTATATGCAGCCCATTTGGCTGAAGAGGGTTTTTCACAGCCCACAGGTCTCTGATGGGTTTCCATAAAGACAGCCGGGTCGGTGCTGTCACTTCACCGTCGGATCGTTCTGTCACGCCAGCCCGCTGACCAGAGTGAGACCCCCGTTACACATCCACACCTCGTTAACTTTCAGAGGTCGTATGTAGAAGGCGAGCTGCTGCTGTAGTTCCAGGCTGCGATCACATTATTCTGCTCTGCTGTGTGCAGATAAAGAGCTGCTGCTGTAACCGCAGTTCAAAGCGATTTACTACATGAATACAAGAGAAGAAACTCCGAGTACTGAGGTGGAACACGTAACACCAACCGTCAGCTTTATCGCCGCTTTTTACGTTTACTCTGGCTGTTGTAAAAGAAACGTCTGCTGCCGACACTGTGTGTTTTTATTGTTTGTTTTACTGATTATCACCCACTGAGTTCATGTCTCCTCTAACAACTGAACAGACGAGGACGTCGGGTTAACGCAGCTGAAGGAACCTGGTTAACGTAGACGTTTTAAGCCGATCCAGGTTCCTGAGAGGTTCTTTGAGTTTGCAAATTGACGTGACGGAGACTCATCAGTCACAGCTGTAACAAAACAAGTCAGTCCAAACGCTCCGACACAAAGTGTGAACCGTGCAAACTTCCACTTCTGGACCAGAAGACTGTGAGACCATGAAGGAAAACTGGGGCTTTAGATGGACACGTTGCAGCAACTCTTTCAAACTGTGATGTAAACACGTTTTCTGCTTTAAACTGATTCCAAAACTGTTTCAACACTTTGGTCCGCACTGAAACATAACAACCCCACTGGTGCTGCCAAATCTGAGACCTGAACCTGACCTGCCACCAACAGCTATATGGTTTTAACTTTATTTCATCCATTACTGACCATTAGCTTTACTTTGGGCTGAAGACAGTAATTAGCAGTAAAATAAGTGTTATTTGCAGCAAGTACAGATGTCGTTCACAGCTGGCTGAAATCACATTGTGAGCCAGACCACCTCCAGATGTGGTCTAACTGCTCCGATCTCGAGTTTTTCCAGATCAGACATCCAGATTCAGGCCGCATTAGTAGCAGGAGACAGAGTCCAAAACATAACCAGGCACAACTAATCCCCAATTATCAATGATCAACATTTGTGCAGTAAATAAAGCCCAGGTGAGTCCGCCTGAGAGCTGCATGATGTCCTGGAGTTGGAACCTGCAGCTGAAGCAGCTCGCTGCCTCGCTGAGACTCTGCAGAGAGTCTGAACCAGCCGACTCGTCATCTCCACTGTCCTCATCGCCTAATGGCAGAGATATTAAATGACAACGTCTTTAAATCTTAGGAATATGAGGCCAGGCAGTCACGGCCAACACACATCAGTCTGCAGAACATCCTGTTAGCGTTATGAGCTCTCTGCCGCTGCCGCCGTCTGCTCCTCACCTCCATTATATGGCCGTGATGGGCCGGCTTCCCGGGCCCAAATTAAAAGAAGAGGAACAAGAGTCCTTGACGATGAAGCTTTGTCGATGGAAATTAGCCTAAGTGTTGTCATTAATATTTCCCAGCGCGGGCTAATGTCTGCATCGTAATGTTAAGAACAGGATATCCCCTCAGTATCTGCTGAGGACGGCTCTTTGGGGAGTTGGAGAAAACCTTTATGTGTTCAGAGATGAAGGCTAATGTTCAAAGTAAGTCCAGTTTTAGATTTAGTGTGAGCTGCGGTTTTACAGTTTAGCTTCTTCACTGCGGAGACGAGCTGAAGGCAGACAGCTCGACGCTTCTGATTTAATGAGTCTTTTCATTTACCTGCAGTTCAGGTTGTCCAAAAAAATATAAAACCCTCAGACTCTCTGGACTGATGAGTGACGGGATGGATTTCCTTTTTATCTTTTTCCCAATTTAGTTCTCAAATGTCCTCTGGCTCGGAGACAATGTAATGTTCCTCCAGGTTTTTCAGATTTAAATGTAATTTAAAGCATCTGGAAGGAGAAGACCTGATGTTCACAGGGTTGACCTGTAAACCTCCTGTTGGTCAGATTGGTGCTTAAAGTAGACTTGACTTTTCTGGGAGTCATATATGGTTTTTGTGGTATTTTATATGGAAGTGCTCCCAGCTGCAGAGTAGCAAACATACATCTTTATATTTTAAGTCTAAGATGGTTCAGACTCATTTCTGTATGTTTGATACATAAAATAATATAAACCCCTGAGGGCCAAACAATCGCTGCTGGAAGGTTTTCCTTCATAATGAATGTGGAGATTTTAATATGTTTTACTTTCAGCCCTGTTGGCTGCACGGCTCTGTGTCGGCCACACGGGTCCAGACAGAAAGGAATACCTGCAGAACCGATGACGTTCCCATCAGCCTCCGCTGTACTCCGTGTTCACTGCTAACTAGCTTATTTGTGTTTTAACTTCTCTGCACTCTGAAAACACATTTCCTCAAATTCCTTGTTGGGGATTTTCAGTAGTGGCCTGAATATAAGATTACGTCGCCTTTTCAAATGTAATTTCCAGAGAGAATATTGTCTTATATTTGTTCCAGCAAATTGAGTTAGCCTGCTAACTAGCTAATGTTAGCATGCTAAAACGCTAAACTAAGATGGTGAACATTATACCTGCTAAACATCAGCACCGTAGCATTGTCATTGTCAGCATGTTAGCACGTAGCTCAGTCAGTACTGTGTATCCTGGCTGCAGACTCTGTCTTGTTAATGGATTGATTCTTTTTTACGTCTGTCTCACACTTTTTACTGCGTCCTTCCTAAAGACTTTGGATGCCTCTCTTATTAATCTTAAAGATTGGTGCACTGTGGTGACTTTACCTTTCTGCCCCTCATAAAAGCTCACATGTTAGTTTAACAATATATTAGATTGCCATCAATAGACACAACTCTGATTTTTTTTCAAACATTTAAACTACCAACAGTCCGTCTTTAGTAATGACACGTTTGTCTTCACAGTGTGATTTCACTGGTGACATCATGTGTTAGCTAGCTAGAGCAGGAGGATGGTCATTTTTATACAAACATTCAAAACTCATTTTTCAAATGTATTGATTTCAATCTTGTTAGAAAAAAGTTTATTCCAAACTTGATTTTACTTTGGGCTTTTTGAAGAGCATTTTGCCCTTCAGATCAGCTCTTACTGGTGTTCCATCATCATCATTTTTCCCACTGCTATTTGCGGCTGTAACTTGTGACCTTTGACCCTCTTACTGTTGACTAGTGTTGCTCCTCTGTTGTGTGTTTCAGGGTTTCGGCGATGGCTCCATCCTGCCAGAAGACCTTGAACAAGACGAGGAGCCGGAGCTGATCCTGGATGGAGGTCTGCCTCGCTACACTTCCTTCTCTGTGACCTCTGACCTGCTGGCCGTGGAGGAGGGCAGGGAGATGGCCGTGGACGAGTTTGTGGAGCAGGTGGAGGGAGAGAAGGAGGAGGTGAAGATGCAGGAGAAAGTGGAGGAGAGCACGGGCTCCCTCTCCAGGAAACCTCCTCCATCGTGGGAGGAGTGGAAGCTCACGTCCTCCAGGCAGGCCAGAGGAGCAGAGGAGGTGAGGAGCTCAGCATGTAGACAAACACTGACATTTTATTTACCTGGAGAGCGAGCGAGTTGTCTATCAGAGACCTTTATTTCTAATTTGCCTATCTGTTATATTTTTGATATAAAATCATATTTCCTCAAATAAAAGCCTGGTGGATAAACTCTTGCTGCCTGTCACATAATGTGCCAAACTATGCATCATTTAATAAATTCAACAATATAATCACCTTGTTCTGGATTACGCCTCGTCACTGAGGTGTGTCTGTGTGTGTCTTCAGCCAAACTGTGTGTTGTAGTCCCGTAAAGGTACCGCAAGATGGCAGCAGCTGCATTTGACGTGTCCGCAAGTCACTGAATGTTCCACAAAACAGTCCTGCAAAAGTTTCACAATAAAAGAAGAACTTGGGTGATTCTGTCCACTGAAACAGTATCGGGCTTTTAATTTGAAACAGATACAGGAAGTGTTAATAAAACGTTAATAATGCAAAAGGAGGCTTCATAGTAAAATATGACGAAATGTATTTATGGAAGAGAAAATTAGACAGTAAGGCCTGTCTTAGATAAAGTCCACTCTGCAGTCGAGGTAAATCAATAATAATTAATTGGAGTTCACGACGTTATGGTTTGTCCTCCTGGTTTTAATTTGCTGTTGATGCAAACTCAACACGTCCTCCATGTGTACCTGTTTGTCTTTATAAATTCAGTATAATGTACATTTCTTCATCAGTACAACAACAGAGTCACCAACACTGTTTTTACTTTCTAATTAATTCCAGTCACGTCTATCAGACTGTTATAAACAACGATTAAAATCACACTTCTTCAGCTCTGGGAGGTTGTTATATTCTCTAATTTTTATCTGCGCGTTGTCTTTGTTCTGTTTTGATGTTGATGATAAGAACTTTTGTAACGTGTTTTTAAAAAAGTTTCTATATAAATGAAGTTTTACTTCCTTAAATTTTATCCCCTGACTGAAGCTTAATATTTCCTGCAAAATGTTTCAAATTAAAAGCCTTCCAGGAAACTGGGTGGTTACGCCCCCATGAGAGCTCCTGGAAGAATTTATTGAATCCTGTTTATGTAAACGAGTCTCATTCAGTTCTCTTTAAGATTGTAAACAGTATTGATACATCAGTCTCTCTGATATTTTGATCCTTGATGTGCAGCTTTAATATCCGCACTGATCCCATTTAATTCTCAGGTTTTGCAATTGAATATTAAATTTTTTGTTGTAATATGTTGTTACTGTTTGTCTGTTTTCTCCTGTCAGACGTGGAGAAGAGAGATGCAGGAGCAGCTGAGTGAGAGGGAGGATGCAGACCTGCAGCGATCAGACCAGGAGAGCATCGTGTCGGGAGGAAACCTGAGTCTGGGTGAGGAGATGACTTTTCCACAGAGAGCTCCGGGTGAAGGTGATATTCTGAGTAAGATCCTTGTGATTTTAAAAGTTATGACTGCTTTGGTTTTAAAATACACAGATAACAACCCTTTTCACAATGCTCATATACGAAAATGTAAATATCCAAACCACTGAACAAAAAGACAAAAAATACAATTTGTTAAAACTAAAATAGTAAGTTTAATGTGTAGATTAGTTCTCGGTCGAAAGCTCTGGGAGAAGCCATTTCCACGGCCTTCCTCCTCAAGTTGCTTTCACTGAAGAAAGCCATGAGGTGTGGTTGAAAGCTCTGTTAATAGCGACAGTATTGATAGAGTGGATCACAATCGAGATCAAAAAGACTTTTGTTGTTTTGGTCACTACCAATATTTAAAGATCAGATCACAACACAAAACAATGACTTTCCTGATCACAGAAAAGTCATTTTATTGTGACCACAGAATGATGATGATGATGATTATGATGATGATGATGAACAGCCTGTCGTGTTGATCACAAGACGACAAAACATCATAGATCATTACAGTCTGCGGCCTTTAGATCACAAGGTGACTGGTGACACTGAATCCAGTCTACTGATGGCAAGTGTGTGTTTGACATCCTGCAGATACTAACGTGTCTCTGTCTGTCTGTCTGTGCGTGTATCTGTGATTCTGTGTCTGTGTTTCTGTGTCTGTCTGTGTGTGTCTGTCTGTGTGTGTGTCTGTCTGTGTGTCTGTCTGTGTGTCTATGTGTTTCTGTGTCTGTCTGTGTCTGTGTTTCTGTGTCTCTGTGTGTGCGTCTGTCTGTGTGTGTCTGTGTGTGTCTGTCTGTGTGTCTGTGTGTCTGTCTGTGTGTGTGCGTCTGTCTGTGTGTCTGTGTGTGTGTCTGTGTGTGTCTGTCTGTGTCTCTGTCTGTGTGTCTGTCTGTGTGTCTGTGTGTCTGTGTGTGCGTCTGTCTGTGTGTGTCTGTGTGTGTCTGTGTGTGTCTGTCTGTGTGTCTGTGTCTCTGTGTGTGCGTCTGTCTCTGTGTGTGCGTCTGTCTGTGTGTCTGTGTGTGCGTCTGTCTGTGTGTGTCTGTCTGTGTGTCTGTGTCTCTGTGTGTGCGTCTGTCTGTGTGTCTGTCTGTGTCTCTGTGTGTGTGCAGGTATTCCAGACTCCAGAGACAGTGAAGCAGACTCTGAGCTCACTCTGACAGACACCGACACAGAGTCAGTATCTGCCGCTCCTCTTCCTCCTCCTCTGTCTCTTCACCTGTAAAGTCTTCTCCTTTCACTTCCCCTCCATCACCTCCTCTGTCCCTGGTTGTTTCACAGTCCTGTGTCGCCCTCTTCTGGTCACATTTGTCATCAGAATCAGAATTCTCTTTATTTCCAAGTACATTTGCACTTAGATGGAAAGTGACTTGGTGCTGTTGGTGCACAAAAAACAGAATATAGCAAAACTATTTGTAAAATAGATATAATAGAATATTGCACATGGTTGTGGAGAAGGGTGGGGTGAGAACTAGAGGCCCATAGTCAGTGAAAGGCAGGGGGCTTGTTGGTGAGCCCCACTGCCATTGGGAAGAAGCTGTTTGTGTGGCGTGAGGTTTTGGTTACAGGTTTTGGCATAGTACTCTTGTGTATACTGGTATACACTACATACTGTGTGTGTGTGTTCCATTTTAATTATTATTTCATTGGAAAAGTCTTAATGCTGACAGACACAGCATCTTTATTTTCTTGTTATGACTGCATGATTCTATCTGATGGTCATATTCTAGATTTGTTGCATCATTTTACAAACATTTCCCTAAAATTCACCCTGACAGAGTTCATATCTGTGGAAACTGAGTCTCAACAATGTGATGTAATGCAGGTTTTTGTTGGCTCTGTTCTCACTTTGTGTCTGCACCAACAGGAAGTTTTACTCTGACAGAAGTTTGATGAAACGTTTTCTTTCTGTGGAGGTCTGTCCGGGTGATTGACACAGAGAGGAGGAAGAGGCGGAGCCAGGGAGGAGAATTTCCACCAGTCAGAGGAGGCCACGGGTACGAGACCTGCTTCACCTCGACAAGTTACAACGACCACTGCAGAGACCTGTAGCTCACAGTGTGTGTGTGTGTTCACAGTGATCTTCCTGAAAGAGAGGAGGGGGAGGGAGAGGAAACTCCTGCCTTCAGTCACTGGGGACCCCCCCGCAGGTAACACACCCAAAACCTGGCATTTGACTCCTTGAATGAGGCGACAAAACCTCACAACTCGTTTTGGGGCTTTTTGGTTTGTTTGCGTCGTCCAGCTGAACCACTCGTCACATTTGCTGCCTTTTTTAGAGACAAAAAGCAGATCCGGGTCACCCCCCCCCCCAAAGAAGAGGAGCCGAAATGTTCAGTTGTGCTGTGGGTCGGGCCAAAGTGTGACAGGCTGAGGTCTTTACAACAGAACCAAACCTTTCTGATGAGAAACCCAGCAGGACCCTTAGTGAAGCCCTCAGGGGCAGGATATGGTGGTAACACACAGTTGTTTTGCCCTGCAGGGTGGAGGTGTGGCCTGAGGAGGGTCAGTCTTTGGGTCTGAGCATCGTGGGAGGCCGTCATGTCATCAAGCGTCTGAGGAACGGGGAGGAGCTGAAGGGAATCTTCATCAAACAGGTTTTGGCAAACAGTCCTGCTGCTAAAACACAGTGTTTGAAGACCGGAGACAAGATCCTGGAGGTAGGTCTGGGTGTGATACCTGGGTCCACAGCTACAGACAGCACAGTGTTAAAGTAAAGTGAACACGAGTCGCAGTGTGCTTCTGTCTCTGGTGCCACTGAAAAGCATCGAGGGGAAAACCAGAAGAAGACAACCTCAGTTCTGTTAAGCGTCACCACTGTTCCCCGGGTGGAGGTGAAGAGACTCACCTTTGTGTGTTTGTAATATTCATCAAGCAGCAGTGAAGTAAATGTTTAAAGCATCTGTCAAACACCATCACTGTAAAAGAACAGGCTTTGAGGTGGGATGGGTCATTGATTTCTTTTGACTGTGTCCACAGTACCACAGCTGAGACGGGGATGAAGTGTTCGGCTTTCTCTCAACATTGTCGTGTGTGTGTTTGCACGCAGGTGTCAGGTGTTGACCTACAAGCCGCCAGTCACGAGGAGGCGGTCAGTGCCATTAAATCAGCTCCGAGTCCCGTCGTCTTCATCGTCCAGAGCCTGTCAACTGCTCCACAGGTACTAACACACACGAAAGGCCCAGTCGTCCTCATTCAGGACGTAATTTTAATGAGAGGGAAATGAAAGGATCTGCTGTATAACAGACGTTCAGCAGGACAAAGACTAAAGCCTCCTCAGGGGGGCGCCGGAGAGCTGACAGTGAGGCAGAGATACTGCAGCAGGTGAGAAATCGCACTCCTCTGATACCCAACTCAGTCAGACCTGAAACTCTTATTGAATCATTCAGTGTGAGGAGATCTCTGATGTCCGTCCAGAGAGAACAAAGGGTTTCCTTCAGTCTCTCAGTGATCCAGAGAGTCTGAACATCAGGAGCTGCTGACAGCTCGTTCTCTCTCGGCCTGCATGGAGACGAAAACAGGCTGAAACGGGGCTGGAAAGAGAGCAGCACTACCTGCCTGTTTTCTTCCATCGCAGGCCTATATGTTGGTGTTAGAATGGTAGCATCTGTGAGATTAGCATAACACAAAAGTCAGCTTTCACACTGAGCTGATTATAAAGTGAAAAGGGGCCCACATATGAGCTCCGGGCGGGATTACCTGTGCAGGTAATGTTAAAATCACTCCACCTCCTGTAGAGACGTAAACCCAGCCCCAGTGTGTCTATACACACACACACACACACACACACACACAGGTCCACACTCGAGTCTCACAATGTGTGTGTTTCAGCCAGTGTCTGTAACGGCTTCCAGCTACAGTAAACACAAAGCAAAGAGGACAGAGTCTCCGGTAAGAACTGGAATCGCCTCACGTTGGGGTTTCATGCTGGAGACACTGGAGTGTGATTTCACTGTTTTCACTCCAAAACGCACTAAAACCCGTCTGTGGACAGATGGATGGGTCACAGTTTCTCCTCTCATCTATTTTTATCTTCACACGCAAAACTCCTGGCTGAAGTTGATTCTGAAGCCCGATCTTTCTATCAAACTGTGAGTCCTGTAGTGTCCAGCAGAGGGCAGCACAACCCCACACACTGGACTGACTGGGGGGGGGGTGCGCCTACCTTTCACAGTATAAAACCCAGCACAGACTAACAACACCAGTCCACCCCTGGTATGCAGGTCGTGACACAGGTAGTGACCAAGTTTGTTTGTTTGTTTTCCACCTTTACAGCAGCCAGGTGCAGCCCCGCCCCCTCTGAGACCGCCCCCGGCCTACAGACCTCCAAGCCAATCAGAGCAGGAGCTGAACTCTGACCTGCAGCAGGCCAAAGGTCAGTAACACACACACAGATATGAACTGTTGTGCTGTCAGGGTGCAGTAACCAAGCTGATGATCACTTGCAGGAAACATGAAGAGCGTCACAGTCAGTATATAACTAAACTTTCCAAAGTCTCAGAAGAAGAAGAAACAACACTCCTCCGTCCGTCTAAACACAACCTGCATCCACCTGACAGTTAGCGCACAGTGACCCTGTGATCCTTCAGTTGAATGTAGTTCAGGTTGTCTCAGACGAATCTGATAGATTTATCAAACCACTGCAGCTCAGATTTCCATGACAGTTGGAGATTCCTGATTAGCTCCACGGTTACTGTTTACCTCCACTGCTGATGAAGCCATATGTGTTTGTCTGTGTCAGAGTGGTTGTAGTGATGGAGCTGAAATGCACCTCTACATTAATATACCTACACTTATATGGATGTAGATTAGCATTCTTGCTCTCTCCGGTGTGTTTGCAGCTGGTTTTTCTATACTGACCTTCCTTAACGTGCTCCGTCCATATCAAATCAATAAATCAATCAAGGCTGTGCAGACACGGAAGCCTCCACAGCTGTGTGTCTGGCACCTGTAGCCACGGACACAGTGAAGACAACATGGACCAAGTCGAAGAAGGCTCACTGTATTTTGTAAAGATGTTTTGCGCTGCGGCACAGAGCGTTCATGAATGGAAAAACTCACAGCCTGATAATGTATGACGACGCCACCCGGTGTGTTGGAGCTGCAACAATCAGCAGTTCGCGTCCTGCATTATTATGATGCCAAAGAAATGCGTTAAATCTGCAGGGTCTTCACTGCTTTCTGTCTGTGTATCGCTGCCCAGGCTGCAGTGACAGACTCATCCTCGTACCTTCTGCTGCTGCACACGGACAGCTAACGTAAGAAGGCTGTGCCACAGCTAACCTTAGCCTTAGCTAAAGCTAAAGGCACTTGTGTATTTTCCCCTCGCTGTGCTTCTGACATCTTGGTTATTCAGTTGGGATATTTATCCCCAACTGAAGGAGGCAGCAGCTAAATCGAGCCATGACGGTGGAAAATAACTGAAACAAACAACCAGCTAAACTCCTGCTAAAGGTAGCTGCAGTCAGAGACCCAGTCTGACACTGGTCTGTCTGTCTGTCTGTCTAAGGCACCTCAGTGTTAGCACGACTCAGCTGCTGCTGTTCGTTGGTTTTTACACCTTAAGTGGGTCGCTGCATGTCTCAACAGGCTCACACACAAGTATATTTAGAAACCCACACTGATACACACTCTATAAGTCTCTGAGTGTGTGTCCGAGTACTTTACATAAAAATCTCAGTCTCTCTGTTTGTCTCAAAATATGTTGGTGTACATCACAACATGTTAGTATATGTAGAGTGTATCTCCATGCATCTTAATCTCAGACTGTCCCAGTGTATCTGTTTGTTATATTATTCCAGTTTTTCTCAAAGTATCTCAACAAGTCACATCGATCGATCTCTCTGTATCTATACCTATATCTATCTTTTTAGCTGCCCTTTTTACCTCAGTGTGTCTGTTTTTATCAAAGTATCCAGGGTTGTGACATTAGCTTCCATTAGCGCCCCCTGTGGCCACTCAGTTTTATTCCTATACTGGATCTACCTTCCCTTCTCCGAAGCAACCTTACAGTTCCACAAACATCCCAAATCCAAACTGAGACTGTGAGAAAATATTTGTACCATGTGTTTACAAAGAACTTTGAGTTTTCAATTTAAATAAATTCTTATAAAAATCTATTTTCATTCTGTTATCCTTTTGTTTATTGAAGTGTTTTTTGCCACCAGAAATGTATTTTGGCCATCAAATGTGTGGGCTTGGTGGGCCGTGGGGCCAGTACGTGAAAATAATAGCATCTATCCTTGGAATCTCAGGATGTTATTCCATCTCATTGTACCTACAAGTACCTGAGAGTCTGTGTCTCCGTTGGTCTTGCTGCATGTCTTGGCGTTGTCCGTTAAGCTAGCAGAGAGGCTAGCAGTGCATCAGTGTGTTAATGTGTGTCTTTCTGTCTTTGCAGGGCTTGTTTGACCCAGCAGTGTCTCCGTCCCGTCCGTAGGCCTGTTACAGAGTGGAGGACGTCTTTGTTTGCTTGTCTTGCTGTCGGCTCTCTTCGCTCTGTCTTTCTGGGCTTTTCTTGCTGCCTCCCTCTGGTCTCGGTGCGCTTGGTTTGGTGCGTTTGATGCGGGCGGACGGGGCTGTGAGGGTGTTTGTTTTTCTCCCGGCTGCTGGTTGGAGGGTTTAGCTGTTTGTGGGAGGAGCTTGTTTGCTGCTGGTGTTTATTGCAGGAACCTAAATGAGCTGATTGGTGAAAGATGTGTTGTTCCTCTGACTTCCATCTGTCCTGCTCAATCTGCAGAGCTGAAATTTAACATTAATAATCTGATGTACTTGAATGATTCTGATGGTATCCAGGTGGAAATAACTGCTGTATTCTTGACTCTTCTACCAATTTATTATTTCTTTTCTTTTAATTTCTTTGATAGATTAGAAGAAGTTCGAGCTCTTTTACGTTGAGGCTATAAACTGGAGTAGCGCACATATACTGTAGCAAGTAAAAATAAATTGTCTAATAAATTATTTATCTTTCCTGGGGATCTCTTGTGATTTAGGACTTTACTCTCCATGTCTGTGTTTCATGCAGCAAAAAGAGTCTGTATTTCAGGCAAATTTACTGACCAAATCCCAACGATTAACATTTATAGAAACATAATATAGCAGAATTTGATGCTGTAGACGCTCTGCAGAGTCATTTACACTACAGGCTCCATAATGAACAAAGCTAATTAATAATTATAACCCTATTTTACTGGGCTATTGATTCACATGGATTAATATCATAAATTGGCGTCGGTTTGGTGAAATATTGTTGGTAATTTGTGGTGGATATTTAAATTTAGGGATTATAAATGTTTAGGAGTCATTTTACACATTTTGGCCTCTGACGTTAATAGAAATCTCAGGATGAGTCCAGCTAATGCTAATGCTGCTAATCTACTAGAACAACCTGAGTTTAGTGCAACAGCAATTACACCACAGACACTAAACTGTCCACCGAAACTAAAGGAAAGTGTTGTTTTTCAAGTGTGAAAGATTAAGATGATAAAGATCTTAAAATAGGATGTTGTAATTTTTAAATTAAAATAAGTATTGTGACATGTTTGTTATTCAGGATGTCGAGGGAGAGCTGCAGTTAAATTGAATTTTTATTGTTGAATTATTTCTCTCTCGTTTGCTCGCTCCCTCTATAATAGATGTGTGTGTGTGTGTGTGTGTGTATATATATATACACATATATATATAACTATAACTTGTTTGTACTGAATAAAACTTCCTTTTTAAACCAACTTAAATTAAAGTCTCTGGCAGATTCATTATACATTAACATGATGAGTAAGGCTCAGTCCTCCGTGGTCTTGGAGACAGCTAATTGTCTTTTCTCCAGTGAGCAGTAGCAGTAACGATGGCAGTACGTCTTTAAGTTTGACTGTAAACAGCTGAAAGAGGTTAACTGTGACTCCTCGTGCGCCTTTGTGCTCGTTAAAGGTTAAGAGGTTTGGACTAACTGATCCTTGTCTACAGCGTTTGAGTGTGTTACGAGTTTGACTGAGTCACAGCTGATACGGTGAGGAATGAAGCATCTGTCTGGAGGCCTGTTTTTATGGCTTGTTGTTGTGTTTCCTGCCAGCTGTCTGATGTTGTGAGCTGATCATATTTATGAAATGTATGCGACAGACATCGAGTACAATTTCTTGCCAAACACCCGGTTTCTGGAGGGTCTGAGGGATTTTCTTGTGCTGCGATATCATCAAAGTTTGACACAAATCCGATAAAGTAACTTGTTTGTGTCAGCTGTTTGTACACGAGGAAGGAGCCTCTGTCCATGATGGATTTGTTTCGGTGGCCGCCTCTTCTTTCGGTTTGTTGTCTCATTTGTATTCCTGGTGAAAAATGTTATTGGCTGCTGCAACAATAATAAATGATTCAATTGAATTCCAATTCAGTTTCTCTCAGAGCAGATTCAGCAGCAGAGCAAATATCCAGCATCTCTGCAGCCCGTAGGCTCTGCTCAGACTCTGAAGACGTTTCACTGGAGCATCGGTGTCTGTACGCTGTCGACTGTCCTGCTAAGTAAGAGATTGTTAAAATATATTTATCCATTAGCATAATAACATTAGCCTTCTCTTTAATCAACACGATAAACAGATGTTCAGTTGACTACTCTGAGCCACTGCTGGAATCTAAATGAAATTCAGTCTGATTATCTGACTATGGTAACACTTTGTCATGCGCCACATGATGCTTATTGGGAAGTGTGGTAGCATTCATGCTAACTGCAGCGTGAGCTTAAAGAGGCAGAGCGATGAAAACACACCTGAAATATTTGTGTGATGCAGCTTCGCCTTCACAGCAGAAAAACAGTTTCCACTCAGGTGTCAGTGGCGTTTCATTCAGCAGGTTCAAAACAAGGTAGTGTGTGTGTGTGTGTGTGTGTGTGTGTGTGTCATTTGATGTTGTAAAGAATCGGCAGTGTGTGAGCAGCCTGGTCTCCAGAACGGATGGATGATGGGCAGCTCGCTGAGAAGAGGAAAACATTTTTAAAGGTTAAAGGAAGATGAAGATGGTGAATAAGCAAAAAGAGTGTGTGTGCATGTGCGCTTTGTGTTCTTCCATCGAGCAGCTCTTTATATTTTAGTCTGTTGCCGTCTGCTGAGCTCCAGTCAGCCTGATGGATGCCAATCTGCGCTTTGGTTACTAAACGTCTTAATCAATACAGAGTTCTGCAGGAGCGAGTCCTAAAACCCTGACGTGAGTTAGCATGTTAGCTCTGTCTCTTCCCTCGTCTGGAAGTGGATGGGTTTGTGGTTCGATGCCTGAAATAAGATCTGTGTTTTGTTCTGCGACACAGAATCCGTCAGTAAATACTCATGAATTCTGAAGCTTTTCCGTGTCTTAAAAAAGGCGGTTGCTAACAACGAGCAGCTAAATGAGACTACAGAGGTTGTCGACAGCCTCAGTGGGTTTATACTCGCACTTTTGCAAGCTCTTTAAATACCTGTTTGTTTGACATTTTCTAATAATTTCCATAATTATTTATGTCGTCACGTCTTTCTCAGTGTGTATTTAGCGTTTAACATTTCAGCGCTTCATGATATCACGTTACGAATGAAGTTATTCTGCACTTAAAATGACCACACACACCTGCATCAGCATCTCTGTCACACACAGCTTATTATCACAGCAGACGTTGTTCTCTAGAGCTTCACTGTCCTTGACCTGATTGGTTTAGCCTTCTGCACACAGAGATTGTTTTTAAATGGCAGATGTGTCCTCCCCCAGGTGGTACAGCTGTCCTTGAGAGGAGGACGAGTCCCTGCTTCTGTTCTGCGTTTCTCTCTCTGGCCTTGTTTTCTGGAGTTTGTACCTGTTTTTGTGCCGGTCTCAGTCCCCACCGGATCCTGGATCAGACTGCATGGTAGCCGCCTGGTGACGCCCCGACCCGGCAGTCATGCTGCTTTCATCTCGTGTAGTAAAACATAACCGTTGCAGCATCTCATATTTTGGACGTCAGTGTAGGTTCAGACTGAAAAATCTCACGTGAAATTGGCTGTGAAATTTGGTCCAGGCATTCATGGTCCCCAGAGGATGATCCAGTAGCTTTCTTTACCACCGTGCAGAGAATGTTGTGTCCACACAGGACTGGGAACATATTCACGTCTACTTTAATCAATACAGCTGTCTTCACAGAATGTATAGCAGCTCGCGTTTCACTCACGCTGTGCACACACAAGCGTATATTGATGCTTCCAGGCTATTTTCCTACGTTTTACCTGTCTTCCTACCTTGAGAGTGTGTTGGGATCTGAGCACCACCAAAATGTGGACGGCCTACACTAAATACTGTGCCTGAACGCATCCTGTGTAGACACACCGACAGAGGCCCAAAGCTGCTGCTGCTCCGTTACGCTTCCTGTGTAGACATGGTGTTTTGATGATGGGGTGGGTGGCGTCTTCCAATAAGAGCACAGAGAGCTCTTGCACATGGAGCGCAGAACGAGGAAGGATGTTGTTGGTGCTGTCAGGTGGAGCCCGTCACCTCTGTACAAGCTGTGAAAGACGGCAAGCTCTGATTGGCCGTGGTCCAGCTTGTAGCCTGTCATGTCTCTGAGCCAAGTCACAGCGAGGATGAATAACAGTGATGGACTCATCGGAATCTTCCTCCATCTCAGACATAAACATGTAGTCTGATCCCGGCATGATGAGGATGATGGTCTGTCCATCACTGAGCTCCTGAGTGAGAAACCTTACAGCTGCTGGACGATGGAAGAATAGATTATTATGCTCCACATGGGATGTTTCCTCGTGATGTACACAACCTTAAAAATGATGCTCATACACAGCGAAACGTTTATTGTTGGAGAACCTAACCAGATTTAGGTTTTAGCATGTTAGCAGCATGTTAGCAGCATGTTATCAGCATGTTAGCAGCATGGCTTCAGGGTCAGTCCTCCACTCTGATCCAGACTGAAACATCTCAACAACTATTATGGGATGGATTGTGATGAAATGTGGTTCATCGTTCATGTTCCCCTCAGGATGACCTGTAATAACTCTGGTGATCCTCTGCCTTTTCATCTAGCGCCACCATCAGGTCAGCATGCTAACACTTTGGTTTATGACCAAATACCTGCAGAACTAGAGCCTCAGCTGCACTCTGTGTTTACTGCCAACACGCTCAACTAAGATGTTGAATATTATGCTTGCTTAACGTCAGCTCATTAGCATTGTCATTGTGAGCATGTTAGCGTTTAGCTCCCTGCCTCACAGAGCTGCTAGCATGGCTGCAGCCTGGTGGTGTTTAGACTCGCAGCTCTTGGCGAAGGTTCAGGAGAGATGGTGGTTTTGGTTCAACTTAAACAATACTTCCAGCCTGGCCAACAGAACGTGTCCAGTTCATTATGTTTTTAAATTTGAATGACCCCATGATCTTTCCTCTAGCGCCACCCTCAGGACAACTTGTACTATTTCAGCTCCACTGCTGGTAAACGCTCTAAGAATAGATCAATCATGAGGTCTTTAACCTACATTTAAAGCCCTACTACAGATGTATTAAGGCTCAAATTAATGTCATCTTTTCCTTTTTATTGGTTCACCTTCTGTTCTGTTTGCTGTCAGTCCACTTTGTTTAAACTGCCGTGTGGCTATAAATCTATATTTACAGTCATTACAAAGTTAATTAAATCAGATGAAAGTTGACTGAGCCTGTGGGGAAACTGGGTCGCTGCAGCAGCAGACAGTCACAGGACGCGGCAGCGAGACAGACCGAATATAAATAGGCTCAGTTACTGTGGAAGTACATGCACTAAAGAACTGAATAGGACAAACTGACAGAGAGGAAACAAATGAAACGGGCGCCGGGAGCATGAAATATGAAAGTTCCTGTAAGTCAAGATATTGTTGGACATGATCCCCGTCTGTCTTCTGTCCTCTGGTGTTGACTGGTTACTGTTTATACGAACAGCATTTTACAAAACCTTGGATTATGTTCAGTGACGTCTTAACATTAAACGACAATGTTTTTTTTGCTTGAATCTAATATCTACAATATCTGCACATGGCAGCTCTGACCCGACTGATACTGGGTTTTTGTGGTCGATACTGATGTTGAGGAAGAATCGGAGGAAGATGTTTCAGCTGATAGTGAAGTTTTTTTACATAAACGCATAATGTCAACAACAGTCTTGATGTGGATCCTTTGATTGGACTTTTTTGTTACATTGTCGTTGACATTTTAACCAACGTGTCAAAGCTCTGTGGTGAAGAAACTACGTAACGGAGACACTGGAGCTCAGGCGAGAACATGTTCGTATTCTTATTCCAAATCTCTGACCTTTTCTGAGGTTTGTCCGTACGAGTATTCTGAGTTGGATTCATTTAAACTTCAGTCGCCGCCCCTGAAATTGCCGCGCGAGAAGGATTAGTTCACAAAAGATGTTCACCAAAGAGTCAAAAGAAGACTTGGACCACCGGGTCAGGTCAGAAACATACAGAACCCGGAACAATGAACACGTGTTGCTAATACAGCTGTGAACGACGTGGCATCAGAGGAGACCTGCGCTGTAATTTCCTGTTCCTCACCTGCCAGCAACAACACCATTCTATCTGCAGTAAGCTGCTGCAGCTCTGACGGTAACGTCTGCAAACATTTCAACATAATGTTTGACCTACAAAAATATTTGGACTCGCTGCCCCAGTCCTGCTTCTTCCAGCCATGACACAGGAAGCGAATCCTCCAGTGTAAAGGGTTAGAATACTGAACTGTTGCAGGAAAAATCTTTAACCATTACGATATTTGCACTCTGTGTCTTCTGTTCTGTCGTAAATGAACATGATTGAAGTTTAAATGAAGCATCTTTAAATATCTGATTTTGAAATCACAACACGACTAATTAGCATTTTTTACACCAGCCTTGTCGCTCACTCAGACACACACACACCAGTGTTTAACTCCTCGGTCTTCTTTCCTCTCCTTCCTCCTTTCCTTTTTTCACCACTGCTCCCCACCTCTCCTCCCTTCACTGTCCTCCTCCTCCTCCTCTCCGTTTAACTGCATTGGTTTATCTGCAGTGGATTTCTCAAACTGTCGAGCAGCTGCAGGTTTTTTAAGCTTCCAATTTGCATTCAGAGTCTCATCTGCCTCATATTTTACATTTTAATGTTCTGGTCAAACCCACAGACAGTCTTATCTTCAGAGCCTCCAATAAGGTCAACAACATAAAAAGCTTCATTTCCCACGAGCGTGCACCCATCAGGGCCAAAGCTCATTCACTTATTTATTTCTTCCATCTCCCTCTGAGGGAAATAATTGGCTGCAGCTCTGCTTTTTGCTAACACTAGCACCTCATGTGTAAACATGCCCAGTAAGCATTAAATGAAATTTCACTGAGTTTATCTGATCGCTCCTCAGGCTGCAGGACATCACTGGTCAGACACGTTTGAACCTAACAGATCTGAAATGTTCCTGTGACGACTACATGTCAGCAAAGGCAGACTGCAGGTAGGTCCAGACAAAGGGTTCTGGGACCTCTGCAGAATTTTGAAATCTCCACAATCAATGAGCTTCAAAGGGACAGGGAGGCTCAGAGTGTCTCCACCTCTGCTTCGCAGATTTGGCAGGGTTGCCAGCTTTTGCGCTTCTGGCGTGTAACGCACGCTTTCACGTTCAGTCTGAAAACCCTGCGCGGAGCCCAGAAGGCGTTCAAGCCAACCGGTGAGTGAAAAAGTGTGTCTTCACTGCCCCTGCCGAGTTAAGTAACGGCAGCCTCGCCGAAGCTTGCTAGCTCCGGGTAGCTACTTGCCGTCAGAGCAGTAATTATTAACATGATGGTGAGCTTCCACCAGCTATGACTAGCTCATTAGCTCTTATTCAGATATTATCAGAACTGCATTCCCCAATATGTGTTAGCTAGCTAGACTAAAATTATCATTTAACATGTTGTTCATTAAAACTAACATCAGTTGCGTAGTTATTTATAATAAAACATCAAAAATCAGCAGCTGTTAATAACATTACCAACCAAAAATGATAATGCTGTTAATTTAGGCAAAGGATGAAGGTGGAAACTAGAATCTGCAGTTTAGTGTAGAGCAGCAGCATGATAGTACATTTATAACAACATTTTAGGACGTTATTTTAATCTCAAACATTTTGATTTCTCTGTTAGGGGCCCAGCAGGGTTTCTTTCATGGCCACGCCTCCGTGTCTACATGTGTGTTTTTGGCTGAGTGAGTGTGTGGTCATGTGCAGATTTGTGTGTGTGCAGTAGCAGAGGTTTTTACTTCCTGTGAATATTCAATGAAACAGTGTAGTTGTGATGTTGGAAACGCGTCTTTGACTTTCATTAGTGAATGAACCTGTGTTCCCTTTAATAGGTCAATGTGTCTAATATTGTGAAATTGTGAGTGTCTCCCAGGGTGGCGTAGTCAGGCTACATCCTTAAATCTTAGAATATAACTTCGGCTCCACATGTGTAAGGTGCACACAGTCCAAATATGTACACTTGTATGTGTGACTGAGCCCATGGCATCAAAATCTCACTCCAGCCAAGAAAACTTAAGTTGGCATCCTGGATTAGCTTCTGTAGCCACGTAACATTAGCTATTAGCCTCTGTAGCTGCTACTTATTGTTCTTATAAAACTATGATTTACAGTTGCAATACAGCAGGGGTCTCTAAAACCCCAAAGAAAAGTAAAGTGTCACTTTCTGTAGTGGACTTCTGCAACATGTCATAACTTCAGAATCGCGGATCATGAAGTATCAAAGCGATAGACGTATCAAAATGGAAACTCGGAACACATTTACATTTGACACAACTCTTTGATTCTTTTTTTTATTTATGAGTAATCAAATGAAGAAAGGTTTTGTGTGCGGCAGAAACCGGAGCACCCGGCTAACCGTCATCACGGGGAGAACATCACAGAGAACTGAACCCTCGTCTTGTGTCAGCTCACGCACCGGGGTGAGTTATAACCATGACAAACCCTGGTTCACAGCTAAACTCAAAAAGCCAAGGCCCACAGGACTTAATGACTACAGACCCGTCGCCCTGACCTCTGTAGTGATGAAGTCATTTGAGCGCCTTGTGCTGCCCCACCTGAACCACATCACCGACCGTCTCCTGGACCCACTGCAGTTTGCCTACAGAGTCAACAGGTGTGTGGACGATGCAGTGAACATGGTCCTGCACTTCATGCTCCGGCACCTAGACGCACCAGGAACCTACGCAGGATCCTGGTTGTGGATTTTAGCTCCGCCTTCAACACCATCATCCCGGCTCTGCTGCAGGACAAGCTCTCTCAGCTGAGTGTGCCTGTCTCCACCTGCAGGTGGATCAAACTTCCTGATGGACAGGAAGCAGCATGTGAAGCTGGGGAAGCATGTTTCTGACTCCTGGTCCATCAGCATCGGTTCCCCTACTCTTCTCCCTGTACACCAACAGCTGCGCCTCCAGTCATCAGGCTCCTGAAGTTCGCGGATGACACCACCCTCATTGGGCTCATCTCTGGTGGGGGTGAGTCCGCCTACAGGTGGGAGATTGACCATCTGGTGACTTGGTGCAGCCTGAACAACCTGGAGCTCAACGCTCTAAAGACAGTGGAGTTGGTAGTGGACTTCAGGAGGAACGCAACT
>JAVQJF010025917.1:0-26206 GCA_036023855.1 Gadopsis marmoratus | reverse complement strand
ATAACTCGTGTTTCTCCCCAGGGCGTGACGAAGGCAGTGAGGTGACGCGAGCCTTCAGCCATAAAACCCTGGTGATACGCCTTGCCTTGGTCGAGGATGCTAAACCACGAGAATCCTCCCAAGGTGTCCAACAGGTCCCGTATCCTTGGCAGTGGGTGTCTGTCCTGCTTCATACAGGTAAATATAATTGTTACTCCGGTCTCCCACGCTGGGACCCGTAACATTTCTATGAGGAAGTAAGTTTAAGGATTTCTGAGCGTGTTAAGAAGTCACAATCCTTTTTGGAAATGAAGTCTTAAGGTTTGTAAGATGGATTTTACAGTCGTCTTAGACAAAAGGAAATGAGGCCATGATCCAGAAACAATACGATTTACATTGTTTACTCACCTCCTCTGGTTCAGTCAGTCTCTTTCTTCAGGTATCTCTTCATGACTGAAGCCACGTCTCCTCCCTCACTGCCCTCCGCCTCCAGTCTCTCTCCCTGCGGCCTCTCATACCTGTGTCTGGGCCCCCCGCCCTGGGAACTTCCTCCTGATCCACCTGAGCTGGAGGACTCGGTTTCAGAGCCTTTCCTGATGCGGCTCGAAGGAGGCAGATCTCCAAAGTGGACGCTCAGCGCCCTCCTGCCTCCTCTGACTGAGCTGGCCAGGCTGCTGGTGGACTGGGCTCTCCGGATGGCCGGCAGGATGTCAGAGGCTGCGTCGTCATGACCGTTATCCCCAATCAGGCGGTTTTGGAAGACCATGGGTTCTGATCCCAGGGAGCCTTCACCGCCGTCCTCCGTAACAAGACTCCCCAGCATGCACCGCCTCAGTGCCTGAGGGGAGCGCTGGATGGGAGTGGTCACGGAGCGGTGGGGCTCCTCTGGGTCCTCCTCTGGGATGGACAGGGAGGGGGGTTGATGGCGAGCGGTGAGAGAAGACGCCAAGGAGGAGAGGCGTGGCAGCGAGGGAAGCGAGGAGAGGGAATCACTTGAGTTGAAGCGAGAGAGTTTGGCTCCAGCTGTAGAGGCGGCAGCAGACGTCTGAGCGTCACCGATGGAGCGAGCACTGGCAGAGCGAGGCAGGAGTGGGGAGGGCGGTTTGAGGATGCTGGGGCCGGGCCGGAGCTCCTGGGGGTCTTCAGGGCCAAGAGAGAGGGCTGAGGCTCTCCGTCTGAGAGTCGACGCTGCGGTTGTTTGATAAATCGGCAAAGAGACGCCGCTGCCAGCTCCGTCTCCTGCATCGCCACCGGCTCTGCGTTTCCGAAGTCCGTCCAGCAGCACAGACAGGGCTGAGGAGGACGGGGCCCGGCCGAGGCCTCTGGGACCAGCTCCTCCAGCCTCAGAGCCCTCATCATCTGGATCCACGCAAGAACTTTTGAGGAATAAGAGACACTTCATCCATCACAGCAGCCCACATGGCTGACTGACAAACAACTAACAGCTGCAACTAACAGCCGCCTTCATGATTGTTTATTCCGCTGATTATTTTCTCAATTAATCCTTGGTCTATAAAATGTTAAAAGGCGGTAAAGAAAATGGCCCATGGATGCTTTTTTTGTTCTAAACCTTATATGACAAAGAAAAAGTTTTGAAGAGCTTGTTTGAAACATTGAATCAAAATAGTTGAATTTTCTTTTGATCAGCTAATCGTTTGATCGCTGCATCTCTACATCCGCCTGTGAATTGGACATTAGTTATCGGGCTTACCGGAAGCTGTAGGTGCTCATGGTGTCAGCGATGGACTGGCGCCCCCCTTGGCTGCTGATGGTACTACCGCCATAGAGAGACCCGCCACCACGGGACCCTCCTCTGGGCACCCCTAACCAACGACGAATCCCCTCTCCAACCTCCTCCGTCCCGATCGAGCCGACGCTGGACAACGAGTCACTGCAGGACAGAACCACAGCTCATCACGCTGCTGCAGCCAGAATGGAGACATCTAACCCTCCGTCCTTTAACTGGCAGATAATATGCAGCATTGGCTGAGACGAGCATGCACGCACACAATGACTGCAGCTGCACTGCAGGGGAGAGTTACAATCAGGGCTGCACCCTCGTTTCAAATCAGCTGTCAAAGAGGCCAAAGCTCGTCTTTCGTTTCATCCCCTTGCATCATTTTACACTGAAAGATGCAGGTTAATAACTGAGGCATTAAAGATTTACACACCCCAATATATGCTGAGTACCTCATAGAAGCTCTGGATCCCCTCACAGGACTGACCCGTGGACATGAAGAGTTTTACACTGCACCGATTTCTTTGTTTCATTTGTTTCATTCCAGATCAACTCTGGAACTTGAAAACGTCCAGCCTTTCCCATTTCAATCTGTAGACTACAGTATTTGTATTAAGTGAGTGAATGGAATATTTAGATATTTGTCCAAGTGAAAAAGTGCCGTAAAATCAAACATAAAATGGCGTCTGTTTGCTCGGTTTGGTTTGTACGATGCAGGCAGGTCGAACACTTTGCCAGAGAAACATCAGTTCGTTTCCGTCAGCCATGTTTTTTACATTCGGAGGTCGAAAGTTGGAAAATTCAGCTGACTGGAGCGTCCACTTATTATATTAGTATGGATGCGTTCATGGGCTTATAGGACAAGTTGGGAAAATGCAAATTATGAAGCGTACTGTAAGGTACAACATAGATTTAGAGATTTCCAGTTACCATAAAGTAAAATGCTTGTGCCGCAGTGGGCCATTGGCCGTTAGTAGCCATGCACGCAGCCATTTCCACCTGAGTCACCTTAAAGGATAATTCTTGTTTTTGTTTGGTCGTATTTTTTTCTACGTTTAGTTTTGGCCGTCGTTCCTGCAGCATTACCACAGCAACAATAAATCTGCACCCACACGATGACTGTAAACACAATGACTTCACTAAATCGTAGGGCTGGATCTGCACCAGCACTGACCTTATTGTGGCCAGTTTATTACATATCAGATCAACACGTTGGGACCGAGGCAGGTGGCTGAAGAGGTTCTTGGCCGAGGAGATGTCTGACTACAAAGGTTGGCAAACGCTGATGTAGATCAACTGGAAAAACTGTTTCCGACCCGTCTGATCTTTGTTTTCAGCGAATTCACTTGTTCTCAGAAATGACGGCCAAAACGTTTTGTAATAGAGGAGAATGATCCTTTAACGGAATCTCTGTCATCTCGATGAGACTTGATGTTCACGTCACCACACACACTCTCATGAGGATCTTACAGGTCTTTCTTTCGAGTCAGGGACTCCACAGCAGTTTGAACGCTGGAGTGAAGGGCAGAGTGGTGACAGGGTGAGTTTACACACACAGACATCATCATTTAGGCGGAGGAGAGGCACCTTGGAGAGAGCGCTTACCTTTCGCTGTCGCTCTCATCGCTCGACTCCACTTCCTCCAGGGCAGCCTGCAGATCCACGATGCGGCGGATGGACGTCTCCAGGTCGGCCTGCAGCGCCTGTCTGACGGCGCTGAGCTCCTCCACCTGCATTTCCTGCGAACAAACATGGTGAGATTAACGGACGCCTGTTGACACAAAGGCGAGTAACGCGCTCACCTTCATCGGGCCCGCTGTGATTTCATCCCCCCCCCCCCAACAACCTGTAAAGGCCCCCGAGGCTCAATCTGCCACAGCAATCACCTGCAGTCGTGCTCATATTACCTCATCAGTCAAACCCTGAATGTCCAGCGGCATGTCCTCTCTCACACGCCGCCGCGCCGCCTGTAGCTCTGCCTGCTTGTTTAGGCACAAGATTGTTCACGCGCACGATGACATTGTGAGAACGGAGTGATTTATTAATTCATTTCGTCTGGTTTTTGTTGTTTTGTTTTGTCTCTCTAATATCCTCTCTCACACACACACACACACACACACACACACACACACACACACACACACACAGCTTCTGAGGAGACGGGTGTGGGTGCAGCGGTTGTCATAGAGACACATAACCATGTATGAATGTGTGTGTGTCCATAACCTTGAAGAGACAATGAGGATTAATCACAGAGAGAGAAAGCAGGATGAGGGAGAGATGATGTTAAGAAGGTGGAGGAGGAGTGTGTGTGCGTGTGTGTTGCATGTGTGTGTGTGCATGTGAGTGTGTGTTAATAACTGAATAATAATTGAAGCTGCTTCTTCTTTTCTTTGGCTCAGAGGTCACAAAGAAATGTGCAGAAACACTGTTTAATTCATTAGTGTGTTTGTGTAGCTGAGAGACTGAACCCTGCCCGTCTCCCGTCACGATGAGTTCAGAGGTTTGTTTAAGAAAAATGTTATATGTGATATTATTGTTATTACTGCTGAAACGGTGCGTCTGGAAGAAGAGAAGCGGGTTTGTTCGATGTGCCATCTCAATGATACAGAAACACACGGGGACAAGCAGCTGATTTTTATGAACATGGATTATGCTCAAAGGCTGAGGTGGCGGATCAAAGAACACCTTTATCAGGATCAACTGTAGACCTTTTCTTTCGGCTGCTCCTGCGACATGTATTTAAGATGCTGCACATTCACAAGTATCACCTGGAAGTATGTTAAGATATTTATGATGTTATGATTGAGGTTTTTGTTTTGGCGTTGCTGGAAGGCGTCTTGTTGTTGTCTTGATGTTTGCTGCACGGCGGAGTCCTGCAGCAACATGTTAGCCAGATAAAAGTGTGTTTTCAGTAACAGTTTGAAAGAAGATATCGATCTTGCAAGTCGCAGTTTGTTCCAGAGTCGAGCTTTTACTGCCTTCGTTTTCTGTGGTGGTTTTATTTCAAACCTGTCTGAGCTCTTCTCTTAAAGGGTAAGTCTGGTGTTTTTAAATAGGGGGGGGGGGTATTTGTGTCTGGTGATGTAACACAGAGGTTTTCATCTGCTATTAAAATAAAATGTGACATGAGAGAATTTAATAAGAACCGAGAAGAAAAAAAACTAGAGAACAAAAAACATCACAGAAAAAACAGGATCTGTGATTCACAGAGTTTAATGTGCCAGGCTAGCTGTTTCCCCCTGTTTCCAGTCTTTATGCTAAGCTAGGCTAACTGGCTTCTGGCTGTAGCTTCAGTCGCCCTAAAGACACGAGAGTCGCATCAATCTGAACTCTCGCCAAGAAGACAAATGAGCGTATTCTCAAACCCTTCTTTTAAGCTACAAATACTAATACTACAACTAATACTACAACTAATACTACTACTACTGCTGCTACAACTAACACTACTAAAAAAAATACATAGTTGACCTGTTTTTAAAAGGCTGATGTTTGGGAGGTGCATGGACAGTGACAGTGTGAGTGCATGGGGTAAAACAACGCCCCCAACATCTGCTGTTATTCATGGTCCAACGTGCAGCAGCGGGTGGAGGTTTCGTTACCAGCTCCATGCGTCGGCGGCCGCTGTCCTGCTCTCTCTGGATCAGCTCCTCCATCTCCAGCCTGGTGTCCTGCAGGCGCTGCTGGTAGTAGCGGGCGTTCTCTCTCTCCCGAGCTTCAGCCTGGGCGCTCTGCTCCAGCTCCTCGCCCAGACGAACCACGCTGTCCCTTAAACGCAACACCAGCACCTGCGCGTCGCGGAAGAGGAAGACAGAATTTCACTGAAGCCATTCAGGGAATCAAATATTAACGTCACCTGATGTTATCTCACCTCAAACCTCTTGACTTGCCCCCTCTGGAACTCCAATTTATTTTCCAGGTCACACACTCGTGCCTCCTGTTTGCTGACGATGCTGCGCCCCACAGTGGACGACTCCAGGAACTGCACCCTCGACACACACTGCTGGAGCTGCGTGATGAGTAAGAAGGTGGAGAGAGGGAGGCCAAAAGAACACACCAGTGAGTTACATTCAGCCACTTTCAGCACACAGGTTGGGTCACACAGCTCTTAGTGCTCCACTGGTCTAACAGGGGTCACCTCTTCCTGGAGGGAGTGCCTCTGTTTCTTCACCTCCTCCAGTTCGGCTTGAAGCTCTCTGATCTGAGAGATGTCACTGGAGGACTGAACAGAGAAGGAGTGAGAAGGAGATCCATTGCCCAGACGAATCAGAGACTAACAGAGCCAGAAAGACCAAGAGTCCAAAGCAGTACCTGAGCAATGAGCGCTTTGTGCTTCTTCATGAGTTCATTGAGGTCTTCCTGGTCCTCCTCGAGCCTCTTCAGCAGGTCCACCTTCTCGTGCTGCAGCAGGGCCAACTGCTCGTCCACCTGGTCACACGAGGATAAAGAGGTGAGGTGGTTTACTTCCTCTGCAGGGCATCATTTCCACATGTTGATATGGGTTTCTAGATCACCCTGGGTTTTGCCTGTCGGGCCACATACATACTGTCCTAACCTTCTGATTGGTGGAGCTACTACTCACCTGCCTCGGCATGTTTAAAAGGGGGAAGAAAATAATAAAATGTGCAATTTTATTATTGGAATTAAAGGCAGAAAGAGAGTTTTGGTGATTAAAAGTATTATTTTGCCAAGTTTATTATTTTATTTTTGTGGTTAAAGATATAAATACATGTAATATAAGTGTGTATAGTTTAAAATATACTTCATATTTTTTAAATCACCTTATTTCATATTGACAGATTAGTATGTCGTTTACAATATCCTTAGTGCTGATGGAGGATTCTGCCGCCTCCCTCACCTGTCGTGGTCTGTATGGAAGCGTCTGCATTTCTCCCCTCGTTCATTTCCTTGAATGTGTCACTCTGTCTGTACAAGCACGAGTCACTCATTCACTCTGACTCACTCTTTGACTCACTCTCTGACTCACTGCTTCACTGACCAACTCACTCTCTGACTCACTCAATGACTCACTGTTTCACTGACTCACTCTCTGACTCACTGTTTCACTGACTCACTCAATGACTCACTGTTTCACCGACTCACTCTCTGACTCACTGTTTCACTGACTCACTCTCTGACTCACTGTTTCACTGTTTCACTGACTCACTCTCTGACTCACTGTTTCACTGACTCACTCAATGACTCACTGTTTCACTGACTCACTCATTGACTCACTGTTTCACTGACTCACTCATTGACTCACTGTTTCACTGACTCACCACGCTCTTCAGTTTGCAGATATTTTCCAGCTCCATCTGAGAGCTCTCCAGCTCCTGGGAGAGAGTCGTCTGAACACTCTCGGCCTCCAGTCGCCTCACTTCGCTCTCCTCCAGCTGAATTGGCGACACCGAGAGAGAGAGAGAACATGAGTGAATGTCAGCGGAGTGTGGCGGCACTGAGTCCGGTGAATGTGTAGGTGAGTGTACCTGGCAGTGCAGGCGCTCTATCTGCTCCCTGCTGCCGTTGGGCAGGTTCTGTCCCGGGCTGTCGACGGTGGAAAGAAGCAGCTGGGCGTCGGCCAGCAGGGCGTGAGTCCTCTTCAGGTCCCTCCTCAGCTTCTTCTCCACATCGAAGTCTCTGTGCCCCACCTGCAGGACCAGACGCCTTACATTAACCCTCCCCTAAAGCAGTTTAACCCTAAATTAGTTTAGTATCTTGTCCAGAGAACAAAATCATGTTCTCTGCCGTACGCCAGCTTGGCCACAGACCAGGTCCAGGCCACTTAGCAGGAGTCCAACTGCATCCTTTAAAGCGGCAGAGACCGAGCGCTAAATTAGCTGCGTAATGCTCGTCTTGGTGCCTGTCATGTAGGTTTGAACATATTCATTCATTCATCAGCTACAGCACATTAACTCGCAATAACATTCGATAACAATGATCTACGATGTGAGCGAGTTGGCTGCACGCTCATTCAGCCACTGCAGGAATAAACACAAACACGATCAAATCTGTCCACAACAAGAGTCAGGTTTTAAGTCAGGAGTACCTGGTCACACAGAGTTGCTATGAGTCCTTCCAAGTCGTGCTTCTCATGAATCACCATCTGTTTCTCCTCGTACTCCTGTTCCAACTGCATCTCCAACTGCCTCAGCTACACACACACACACAGGTAAAGAGAAAATGATGGACGACCGGTCTGAACGAGCAGCTATTGTCCCTGACAGGATTTTATTCTCCCTGCAGCAGGATGCACAACGATGACGAGCATGAACTCATCTGTGGGAGATCATAAAACAAAAATGAACAGCGCAAAATAACAGAGGCCTCCCGACTTTCTTCTGTCGAATAAATCAACCAGAGTTCTGGTGTTTGAACCTTCTGCCGGAGGGAAGACGCTTGAGTTCTTCTTCGAGGACATTAAGAGGACACTTCGGTGTGACGTCCCTCACAGCCTGCAGGCTTTAAAACTCGAGCTGCTTCAGCTGGAAACCAGTAAAGTTACCAAACAGCTCAGACACATTTTGCAATTTGCTACGACGGGAGACTCATGGGTAGCTGAGTTAGCTCTACTGCTAATCTGCTCTAGCATGCTTAATGCCGGCTGTTTGTACAGACTGATCTCATTTTGTTTCTTGACAATGTTTCAGTAGGGACTGATTGATGGACTGATCTGTTTGTTACAGTGACACTGAGGAACATCTTTGTAGTTTGATTCTCTCAGAGTGGTTATTATTTTGACATTAGAAAATGAATTTGAATCACACATTGATCTAAACAGGCGAAAGAATGAAGAAACGCTTTGCTGCGAGGAGCTGAAATCATTTTTCCAGGATAATTGTGCTTCCTGCTGCAGTCACATGCGGCTACAGCAAAGCTAACGGCTCCATGTTGCATCTCCACCCGTGCCTCCACCTGCAGGCTATCAGTAGCCTCTTTCACACACACACAAACACTTCCCGGTAAGTTAGTGGGATAACAGTTCCCACTCTTCACACATGCAGCTACATTCAGGAACATTTCTGTCCTTTTCACACGTGTCATGGCAACGGCGAGGCAGACAGGGCAAGGGGACCGTCCAGCAGGTGGCGGTAATGCGGCAACACTTCTGCATGTCAACCGCCATAAAGTTCAACAGAGGAAGACGTATTACTTAATAATATTAATTAACAAATACATCATCAGTGGAGTCTTGTGATTGGATCTAAGCAGCAGGGGTGGAGCTAATGTTAACTGTTTTATGCTGCTGGGTATTTTAATCTACAGTAGTGCATCAAATTTTATAACTAATAGTAAGAAGTACAATATTTCCCTCTGAAATACATAAATATTGAAATATTGTGTAATGATGAAGTACAAATATCTAGAAATAGTAGTGTGTGTAGTACTTTCCACCGCTGGCTGCTGGCTGATGTAAAAGCCTCCTCGGCAGAGCAGGAGGACTGAAACACTTTGGGACATTTGGACCAGACTTGGCCGACTCACCCGTCTCTGAGAGGACTTGTGAACATCCTCCAACTCCTCTTCTTTATCCTCCAGCTCTTTCTGATGGATCTGCTTCATCCTCTCCATCTCCATCTCAAAGCGCACGTGGACCTATCGGAGCAACGACCAGAGAGACGAGGTGAGCCGGCCAGCAGGGGGGGGAGCGAACACACCTGAACGTGCCTGCGTGCGTCGTGAGCACCTGCTGCTGATGCTGTATTTTGGCGGTGAGCGAGGCGACTTCCTGCGCTCTCTCGCTGGCCTGACTCTCCAGCAGGCGGAGCTGCTTCTTGAGGTCAGGCAGTGAATCGGCGGCGAGATCAACGGGCAGGCTGAGGTCGCGGATCTGAGCGCACAACTCCTCCTTCTGCTTCTGCAGGCGGCTCACCTCCAACTGACCCTCCTGCACACACACACACACTGTACGTACTGCTGATGTCCAAACAGCAGCTGACAGTCCGTGTGTCCTCTGGCTGCGGCAGTATAATAATAATAATCTAGCACGACGGTATTTGGCGTGTTTGGTCACATGGTCGCAATACAGCGGACAAAACAGAGTTTCTGTGGAAGGAAAAAGAGCAAACAGTCGTGTCTTTTCTTAAACTGAACCTCAACTACTGTCATGTTACAAACATCATTTTAGTTTTTCTTCTTATTTCTTCCTGTAGTTCTACTTTTGTGCACTTTGTTCTACTTCATTGCCTAGTTTACCGTTTTATTCTATTCTAATTCAAATGTGAACATCTTCTGTGTGTGTAGCGTTCATGGTGCAGTCCTGTGTTGTATAATGACGAATAAAGCTGAACATTGATTCAATTAAGAATAAAACTGATAATGTGAAATGGCCATCTTAGAATCAACTCTGCAGCTCTTTAAGCTCATTGCTTTGGTTTAAATTTGACCTCTATACATTCTTCTATAAGGGGAAGAACGTGTTTAAAGTTTCAAAGATGCATCAGTGAACTCAAATATAAGGCCATTTACTTCCTTACATGTGTTTCACGGGGCCCAATAACATTCTCAACGTTTACCTTTTATTCTTTTATTCACGATTTGTTGCAGGTTTATGATTTATCTGAGATTTACTGTGTTGGCTTCCTCTCCTGCAAATATCCACTTAGTTTTATTACTGCACATCTTTTAGCATCTCGTTTTAACTCATCTGACAACAGATGAACAATGACATAATTCGGGAGGTTTCTCCAGCGAAGGCCAGCGGCAGCTCGGATCTCGTGCCGTTTCATCCAGTTTCTCATGCAGGACATCATAAACCTTTTAACGTTTACCGTCTGCCATGTGCCAGATCATATGACGCGGCTTGCATCATGTCACTGGCGTCAAACCGTCTCATGAGTTGAAAAAGCAGATTATTTTCTGTTTTGCAGGTTAACCTGATGAACGCTTGCTGCTGACATTTTACCTCAATAGTTTATCATCTTTGTGTCTGCAAACTGTCTGCTGACATTATTGCATCCCCCCGACAACAGGCGGAGGCGCAGAGAGCACACTGATAACTCATTGTGTCAATACGTCACAGCCACTAACGGCAGCTAACGCTCACAACCCGTCCATCCAAACCGCCTGTGGTTCTGGAAGCCGAGCTGCTGCACGGTCCCAGCTGCCTCTCTGTGAGGTTCTCTTCCTGGTGTTTGTATAAATGTAGATAAACGGCGCGCAGATAAAGTCAAACACACCTGTAGGCTGCGGCGCATGGTGTAAATCTCAGTCCCCAGAGCCGAGTTCTCCTGCAAGGCTTTGTCTTTTTGCTCTCTCTCATTGTCGGCTTCCTCCAGAGCCTGAGTCAGCTCACCGTCGAACCTGAACACACACACGGCACAATACTGCTTTGCACACTGACACATGTTTTATATATAAAACCTGAGTCTGCAGCCACTAACTTCAGCTGCTCAATCTAGATGAAAGTACAATATTACCTTCTGAGATGCGGTGAAGTATAAAGTGGCATAAACTACTCAAGCAACGTACAGCTTTTTAAGAGCAAAATGTAAGCATTTCCCAAGCACTTTCAAGGTATAGTATGCAAATATTTCCAGACTCTTGAAGCCTTTAATTGCTAGAATAAATAACGAGATGTGTCGATGATGAAACACCAGATTATGTTGAAAATAAAATCTCAACTACTGATAATGAAGGAATGAATGAATGAGTGAATGAATAAAAAGGACATTGAATTCAAGCATGTTCCTAACCTTGAAAACATAATGGTTCAAATTTAGCATTTTCCAAAACCTTTGTACGAACCCTGTATTTAAGTAGAGCACTGCGTGTTGCTACAGCAGCAGAAGAACTAACAAAGAAGCTAAATAATATAATAATATATTCCATGAGGACTAAAACAACTAGATAGTTATGTGCGGCTGGAAAAAAAAAAAACAGGCAATTAAAATGAAACTAAACCTTAAAAATGATGTCAAGAAAACATCCAGTATCTCAGAAAACAAGCGTCACATGTCATTTTTAGGCTGCGGGGACAAAAGACCGGAGACGATGGTTCCATCTCTCCTCCTGCTTCTTTTTCCTTCAAAACATTTTCTACAACATTTAGAGTCGGACCATTTCCAGAACCAGCCTCTTTAAAAATAAACTCATTAATCCTGTCGGGGGCAGTGATGCCGTTACTCCGACACACAGCGGCATAAACAAAACATTTAAAAGCTTCATACTGACCTCGAAGGACTTTACTGTCAAACACAGTCATTATATTTTCTGACCAGTTTAATTTAATGTCACATTGTGCCTCCAGATATTTGTGAAAATGTATGATGCTGCCTATTTCTGCCTTTTTCAAGTGTCAGAAACTCGCTTCTTACTCAGCATGTGGAAGAATTATTCAAATCCTTTACTTCAGTGAAAGTACTAATACTAAGTTGTTGCAGTAAACTGGTTCCTGCATCTGATGGTTCTGGATTAATACTCCTGCTGCACTAATGTAAAAAGCACAATTTTCCTGAGATGTTGTGCAGTAGAAGTATGGGAGTAGCAGAAAAGGGAAAGACTCAGGTAAAGTACAAGTACCTCACATTTGTACTTAAGTACAGCACGTGAGTGTTCTCAGTAATATTACGAGCGGACGGAGGGCAGCGGGCGGACACCAACCGTCTCCGTTTGCGGTCCAGCTCGTGCATGCGGCTCTGCAGGCTGTCAGTGAGGACTCGGGCGTCCTGAAGGTCAGAGGTCACGCGGCGAGAGTGACGTTTCAGCTCTGTCACGCTCCGCCTGGACTGCTCCAGCTGGGCCTGCAGTGTCGCCACCTACACACACACACAGTGTTGTTGCCTGGAGACATTTAATCCCCCGTCAGTGTTGCCGTGCACGTCAGCCTGTCCTGCCTCACCTTGGTATCGAGCTGTTGTCGGGTCTGTCTCTCTGTCTCCAGTTTTTCCTCCGTCTGCTTGAGTCGTCTGCGGACAAATTCGACCTCCGTCTGGCAGCACTCCAGCTGCATGGCCAGCTCGCTGTCTGTGTGGGGGGGATGGATGGATGTGACTTTGGATGGATGTGACATGGTGGCTGGTCACTTAAAACCTGGTGACATTTCTCTGTCTCTCTCCTGGAGCTTGAAATCAGTTGTCACCAAACTCAGAGGCCAAAGATGATCCTGTTTTCTGTTGCAACTAAACAACGTTCCTCTGTTTTCAGACACACGGACTCCCTGAAAGTTGCATCTCAGGTAAGCTAACGTTAGCGTACCAAGGCCACAGTAGATGAGGAGTAGAAATAAACAAAAATCTAGCTGCTAATGAAGGCAGGAGCTTCGTGCTGCGTTCAAGGTGCCGCCCCAGTGTCTCACCGTGTTATTGAATAAAACCAGTACACCTCTACTACCGAAGCTCTGCAATGTGAAATTCGCCTTTTAACTGTCAGTTTTGTGACTGAAACCTGCCCACAAACAGAGCAGGACAAGGTGGACGTGTACAGGAAACACTTCCATCCGTCCATCCGGCTGAAGCGAGCGATTTACGACAAGTTTGTGCAGCTGAGAGAGTTTGTTGACTTGGAAAAACATAGAAGATATTTAGGGTAAGAGTACTTTAATCATTTCTGTTGAGCCACTCCACAATCTGTCCATGTAACCCCTGGCAACCGCAGACGTACCGTGGACTACAGTCAAACACTGATGTCAGCCCATCGTTACCTGTCCCTGCTCCTCGCTGACTCTCGGCCGTCTGGGCTTTCTGTTTCTCCTCCTCCAGCTGCTTCTCCAGCGTTTCCATGGAGACCTTACACTGGTCTAGCCGAGCCTGATGTTGAAAGAAAAGATGTGTTTGGAAACAGAGAGGACACAGTCATTTCAGGTATGTGACAGAAAAGTATGAAGCGAGGAGACAACAAATCACCCAGCAGGCGAGAGGAGACGTGTCACCACTTTGTGACTCATTCCTCAGGAGTAATAGATTACTTTTTCCAATAACAAACCCCTGAACCGGTCTACCTGCAGGTCTTTGTTCTCCCTGCTGAGTCGGAGTCTCTCTGCCCTCTCCACATCCAGAGCCTGACCCACCGCATCGCCGCGGAAACGCTCGTCGCTTAGCTCAGATGTCACGGCTGTAACCTGCACACACACGGAGAACAACGTGAGCAGCGTGTGTGTGTGTGTGTGTGTGTGTGTGTGTGTGTGGCGGCAGAACAAACCTTGGTCTCCAGGCTGTCTGCAGTCTGCCTCAGCTCGTTCCTCTCCCTCTCTGATTTCTCCAGGCGTCGTCTCAGAGCGGATATCTCATCCTGACAAGAAGAAGAAGAAGAAGAAGGCTGAAACATCTTAAATCACATCTGAACAGATTTGTTTCATGAGCTGTGTGTCACCATCCTTTACTGTGGTGTCCGTCCTAAACACTCCTCGCTGCAGTGTGTTATTTCTATGGAGAATTGCTGCTGAGTTCTTCGTTTTTTATATATTTTCTTTTTAGATGAATAGAAAGTCAACAGGCAGAAAACATCTTATATTAAACACTTTTGTTTTTAATACCAAACAAAAGAAGCAAAGAGTGTGTGTCGCAGAGAACCATCCTCTCCAACGCTTCTCTGATGGCTTTTTGTTTTTTTACTGGCAGCCAGCATCATTCTGAACATCCTACCCAAGAAACCGGACCTGGACCCAAAAGTCAGTCGAAATATTTAGAGCTTAATTCCGTGAGATGTCTGGGTGTCCCAAAACACGTGACAATGATCCGCCTCTTTATGCTAAGCTAAGCTAAGCGGTATCAACCGTGTATCGCGTAACTCTCGCCAAGAAAGCAAATCAGCGCATTTGCCGCCAAACTCTTCTCCTAACATCTGACTGTACGTGACGGTGTGTGCGCGTTTACCTCTTTAGCTCGGAGCCTTTCGTTGTCCATGTTGACGTCCAGCTGAGGACGCACTCTGCAGAAAAGCTTCCACCAGCTCCACGTGGACACGACCCTGAGGGCCCGCAGGTTCCTCTGCAGACACCTGACCGCCATCTGCTGCACCTGGACACACACACACACACACAGGTATTTAACTACAGTTAATCTCCGCTTGTGCACGTTATTAACTTCCTTATACACACATGCAGTCACCAAATCCGTCCGGCTGCTTAAAGTCAAAATGATCTTGAGATGTCTCCAGGCTTCGACCCCAAAATGACGCATAAAACACCAAAATGCAAGTCACACTGAGACTGCAGCAGTTTCCTTAAGCAATCGTTTATACAGTCGGAAGCATTTGAAAGATTCTACAGTCGATTTCACTTTCCATTTTATGGGGTAATAAGTTTGAAAAATTACTATTTTCATATCATATAATATTGTCTTTGATACTGTACTCTAATCCATCCAGAGAGAATCCTCTGTATCCTTTTTAGTCATTGATCAGGATGAAACAGAGATATGCAAATTTTAAAAAGAGTTTTGAAGCTTTTTTTCATGGTATCTGACAGCAAGTTGAATATATTTGGGTTTTTCAACTGTTCAGCTTCGGCCGCGAGATTCCTTCTCAGATTCATCGATAAAGAGAAGGACGGCTGGCTGCAGAGCCGCTCGTGATAACAACACAGTTCACTGCGACAGGATGAAAGTTAGAGTCTCCTCCTCAACAGAGTGTGTTCAGGATGCAGGTCAGGGCTCGACAGTCAGTCACCGGTGCAGCAGACAGCGCAGACACTCGCCTTGAGTTTGCGATACCTCTGGCGAGCCAGGTGCCCCATGCAGGCGGCCTGCAGGCTGACTAACCAGCCGGTGACCTGCTGGTCCCGCTGCTGCTCCAGGTAGCGCAGCACACCTCGCTTCATGAACACCTGAGACACAGCAGAGAGACGATGCGTGAGTCACGTCAGCTGGATTCATGTTCCTGGAGGAGTTGGAACGCGTTCTCACCCTGCTGGCGCCCACGACGATGCTCCTTTTATCCAGATCCAACTCCGACAGCAACTCCTCCACCGCCTGATGCACACGGGGAGGAAAAACGGCGCATTTATTTAGAGCGCAGGATCGAGAGACAAGCGTTTGTATGACGGAGAAAACTGCTGGGACGCCTCAGCCAACCTTTCTCTCATCGTGGCTGACAAACATCGAAGCGTAACGCTTCATAATTGGAGGAGACAACGCCTGGAAGTGACACCTGAAGTCACTCAAAGTCATGTGCTCTGGATAACCTGGGAGAGACGGAGCGAGAAATTCACAGGTTAGACGCAGATTCTGTTAGAAAAATACGTTCACTAGTCCAAGAGGTGTGTGTGGATGAAAACTCAGATTAACATACAGTCAAATGACACAAACTCAACATGTTCGGCTGTTATCTTTACTCGATGCCATTGTCTCATATTTGTCAGATTATGTGGAAATACTGTTTGTGGAACAACAATTTGTCTTTTAAACGACACACAGAATGATCTGATTCTCTGTTTTTAAGGATATTGTCTTGCAGGTTTAACATCCGAGTGGCTATCTCAGAGTGTATCATCATATTCATATGACATCTGCAGAATATCCATCGCATGAAACCATTCTGGGACGTTATTTTGGAGCTTTGAGGAAGGAGAGCGTTGTTCTTGGCCCTGCTGCTGTCAGGATTCAGGACGGAGCTCTGGTTTAACGATGTTACACTCCGCTCGGTTCATGTAAAATAAAAAACTGCAAACTGACCTTTTAGCATGAAAAGTCAGCGGAAGAAACGGCTGCAGCTGAAAAGCTGATCGGGTTATACAGAAGAGGATCACTGTAATAAAGGCCATTTAAAAATACTGCACTTAAATACACATTCAGGGTACTTTCACTTCCATTTTATGCAGCTTTATACTTTATACTCTGCCACAAATTTGACTCTTAACTGCAGTACATTTGTCTGACAGCTTCAGTTACTCTTCAGATTACACTTTTTCGTCCGTATCTCCAGATGTGTTGATTGAGTGTTTGTGATAAACTGAAGTGCTCCTTTACGTGTTGAGAAAATCCTCTTCCTTGCAAATGTACCACACTAATGGCTTCCTAACTGCTTCCAGATCAGCCCTACAGCTGTGACTTTAATGCCACAGTGTAATCTATTAAATTCAGACTGTGGCTGGCTCCAAACGGCTTGAGCCTGTGCCAGTCCGCATACAACCAGGCAGGTTTCGGAAAGTGAAGTGCTGAGTGGACCTACATGGATAGATCTGTGAGGGCTGCACGTGAAGCTGCTGACCTGTGCGGTGGAGCTGCAGGGCCGACAGGATCTGCGTGGAGTGCAGCTGTACTCTGAGTGCCGGGACGTTCAGGCTTCCGCCGTCTGTCTTTGCACTCACACACTGCAGGAACACCGGCCTGGCCCGACGAATCAGGTTCACCAGAGCGTCCTGCAGAGAGGGGACAGCGAGAGGCTGAGTCCAGAAATATTCTCAGGAGAAAAAACCCGTACTGCTTTACTTACCGCCTGTAGTTTCACTGCGATACACTGGGAGTGTCTGCGTATGGCTGCCATCCCTCCGCTGAAGGTTTTCCTGATGGTGCCGTTCCTCTGCAGAGAGCGCTGGCTGCCGCCCTCCAGACCCCCCAGACCTCGACACAGAGGGGGCAGAGAGATTCTGGGGGTAAACATGGCCTTCACCACCCCTCTGAGGAAGACAAAGACAGAAGCTGGCCATGACATGTGACAGCACGACATGTTAATAGCAGTCAACATGACAAAATGATGGCACAGAGGCAGTAATCAGATTACCAAACTGCACTCTCTAAAGTAAGCAGTTACTACTGTGAATAAACAACTGAAACAATGAGTGTTCATTTCTTGACACGTTTATTAGTCCTATTTATTGTCGTGGCAATACTGTTTGCAAATGTGTGTGCAGAGTTGAGAATCTGTAAATGTGTACTGAACGCATAGAAAAAGACATCTTCTTATAGCTGCAGAGGTTGGCTGAGAATCCTGCAGTTTTTAACTTTCCTTCACCATCGCAGTGATCCAGTGACGGCTGTCTGAACATCCAGGGGTGCACTGCAGGCAGGAGCTGAGGACGGCTCGTTCGCCACTTTTAATGAAGCCAAAATGTGAATAAATAATGGCTAATATAAGTCGTAGCCCTCCCTGACTCCACTGCAGCATTATAATTCACATCCCCCAATGCATTGTGGGAACTGTAGTTCCAAGACCAAGGAGAAGTTGTGTCAATTTTGCCTGATTTTGTTGAAAACCTCTGGTCTAAAATATAACTGTATTCCGTAACATTATGATTTCCTGACCTGATTCCTGACGTATACAGACTAAGGCTGTCCACATATCTTTGGCCATATAGTGCCAGATCATTCTGCGCCAACTAGAAGGTTGTTCACTCACACATCCATGCGTATCAAACACACTCACATGGTGGAGTTCTGCAGCACACAGATGGCGTTCAGAGCAGACAGGTTGTTCTGGATGCGAGCGAACCATCCGGTCAGGTCGTAGCGGACCGGGTCACAGCCCATCAGGTGGTTCACCTCGCACTGCAGCGGCTGCTCGCACTGACGCACTGCAGGGACACGCACATTCAACACTGAGCTCACACACACACACTGCGAGTGTGAGTGTGTGTGTGTGTGTGTGTGTGTTTACCAGCGTTGCTGTAGTACTGGCAGACTCTCTCCAGGGCGCTGTTCTCACTGGAGGCTGGTGTCACCATCTCCTCATCCAGAATCCACAACAGACCTCTGGGGTCTCCATCTGCCGCCCGGACCTTAAACACACACGTATATATATATAGATATATAGATATATATATATAACTAGCATAAATTGTGCTAAAAAGAAGAGAACAATAAACATTCTTCTTCTTAGTAGATAGATAGATGTGATGAGCTGCAGAGGAAGTGGAAGGTCTCCTAACATCCTCCACCACTGGGTTAGGGCTGACTGCCAAACTCAGGTAAAGCTTATTGCTCAGAGCGCATTAACATTTCTGTAAATTCTGCTCTTCTCTTATCTGCATTTGTCAGCTGGGCAGTCGGTTTTACACAGTTCAGAGAGGTTGTATTTTGAAAATCAACCTAAACCTCTAAAAGTGAGAGGATTTTAGGATTTTACTCCCTTGCCTGGCATCGTATTTTAGACTTTTTGCAGGATTTGGGTAAACATGTTAAACCTTTTGTTTTTAGGGCTTGTTAAAGGGGACCTTCCATAAAGTTCCAAAACAAAAGAAAGAGAAGACCTTCTGACATGTAGTCCCTGGTCTGGGTCCAGCTCCAAAAACACCGAATCCTACACTTTTTACACACCAAAATACAACTGAAACAAAATGCAAAGATCCAGTTTGTAATGCAGCCTGTCTGACTGTTGTCCCTATATAATATAATATAATATATATACATACATACACACATATACAGCGATCAGCCGTAACACTCGGACAACATGACATAGTTGTCCCCATAGCAACAACCTGTGATGCTCTGTGTTCTAACTCCTTTCTATCAGAACCAGCATCACTGTTTCAGCAGTTTGAGCTCCAGAAGCTCTTCTGTTGGATCGGACCACACGGGCCAGACTTCGCTCCCCACGACCATCAGTGATCCTCGGCCATTTGGTTCCTTGTCAAAGTCGCTCGCATCCTTCCGCTGCCCATTTTCCTGCTTCAACACATCAACTTGAAGGACAAGTTGCTGCCTCATATATCCCCCCCCCGACTGTCAGCTGCCATGGTAACCAGATAATCAGTGTTCTTCACTTCACCCGTCAGTGGTCAGAAGGTTCTGGCTGATCGCTGTATTACATTTACATTCTTCTCTCCCACAGAGAACTGACCAAAGATGGTTTGTAGCGTTTTGCTTCTGGAGTTTGCATTTGCATTATAAAAAAAAATAAAATCATAATCTTTATGTGTGAAGTTTATCCTGCAGAATAAAACATGTAATCATCATAAACGTTTGTTTTCCACAGAGTTTATTTTCTGCAACCATCCAAAGTTTGTGCAGGGATCCAGGGCGATGCCAACTATCCCTGCGACCTCAGTAACACCAGTGAAGGTTTTATGGGTTTCAAACATTAAATAACTTTTCTAAAAGAGAAAAGGTCAGTTTGTGTAGAAAGCACTTGATCATCTCGAACATGTGACCTGAGGACCTTCAGTATGAAGTGGTGCGTGTTGCCTGGAAGCCTTTTAGAGCCCTTTAATGCTGGTACCCTCCCCGCCCCTCTAGCCCTCTGGTTTCATAGCAACTTGGCATGGACAACGTCCCTGTTGTGCTGGGAGCTGTGGACCTCCACCACCTCCTCCTCCACCAGCATTAATCTGCCACAAAGCAGCTCTTTCTCTCTGCTGTTCTGCACTCAGCAAACTCCCTGCAGCTAATCCACCAACACGTCACCCAAACAGACCAGGAGACCTGCAGACCAGCAGACCAGGAGACCTGCAGACCAGCAGACCAGGAGACCAGGAGACCTGCAGACCAGGAGACCTGCAGACCAGCTCCGGGAGTAAAGCAGCTAATAAGCAGCATGTTTGACTTCACATGGAGGCCGGATATATTGGGAGAAGCTGCTAACATGGACAGCCAAGGAAACCCTGACTTTTCTAATATTCTACAATCTATTTATTATTTTACATTTTTTACACTTTCATCATGTTTATATTCTCAGGTGCATCAGTCTCAAATTGTTAGGTTTTGTTGTCTACACTTGTTCTGTCTCGCTATCTGATCTGAACTAACCTGTATGAAAGGTTCTATACAAATAAAGTTGGATTGATTGATTTTGTGCCAATGAGCAGGACACATTATGTGGCGCCGGGAACTGAACAGCAACTAAACAACATCTGTCGAGTACTAAAATTTAGATTCTCTCATCGGATATTTGGTGGTTTCATTTTTTTTAATTGGTTCTGTATTTTATTAAGTGAAAAGTTTTAGTATTTTCTGAAGTGTACTGCAAAACGTATCGATGTTGGCACCACATCTGCAGCATCATTCTCATCAGGTGACATTTTCCAAGTAATCAGTGCTGAAACAAGCAGTCGATTAAAAAGTTCAGACAGATAATTCACAACCTTTCACGTTTGATTAGTGGTTTAACGCCTTTATCCAGTAAAGATATTTAGCGTCTGAGGTGTGGCGACTGCTGCTTTACTCCATTTTATTCTAAAATCCATTTTAGGGCTGAAAAGAAAACCCAAACTACTTCAGAAAAAGGTGGATCTCTCTGATCAATAAGTGGCCCAACAACATCATCATCAGCTCCGAGTGAGGAAACAGACAGACAGTCACCACCCAGCCAGAGACGAGAGGACGGACAGACAGACGGAGAGAATCAGCAAACATTTCCTGCCACCAGCAGAGAGAGAGCGCATCAATTATCCATCAGATATCCAATAATATCACAGAAGAGAGGAGAGTCAACTGTAGGAGAACAGGACAGAGGACAGAATGAGTGGAGAGAAAATGAGAAGGCATTAAGGAAAGGAGGAAGACAACATGGAAGAAGGGAGGAAGACAATAAGAGTTAACTAGGGGAGAAAGAGAAATGGGGAAATATGGGAGATAAATGGATAACTATTGCAATATACACTTTTCTACATATAACAGACTACAATCATTTGATAAATGTTCAACATAATTAATCCGCCCATCCAGGAGAGGAGAGACCTCAAACACTAGCTGCCACCTGCCTTAAACCACAGAACGAGCAGCCAATCAGGTCGCAGAGACAGAGGTCGTCTCGGGGCATCTCCAACTAGGAAACAACGATTTGTCACTGAATCATGAAAGAGGCAAATATTCTCTGGGTGCAGTTTGTTGCCGTTTGTCATATTTGACTGTAAAGTGACCGTTTGGTTTTGGCTGGTCGTCCAATAAAACAAGCGTTTCACCTTGAACTAATGGACATTTCTCACATTCTGTAGACAAGTTAATTAATCGATCATTAAAATGTAAAAACCCTCCATAACTCATAACACACTGGACGTTTCTCTCTTCCTTATTCCCCATTTTGATTTTGAAAGACGGCAAATGAATTAAATTCCACATTTTACAGCAAATGAAAGGGAGGACAGAGAGAGAGAGAGGAAAAGAGTGAATCAGCAACAGAGAGAGGAAGAGAAAAGGAAAAGTCAGAACGACAGCTGACTGATGATTCTGCTTTAAACCGGAGTCATAAAGAGCTTCTCACTAATTAACCACAGACACTAACGAAGCATCGCTCTTAATGTCCGACGTCACAACTTCTTCCATTTTCCTGCTCGCTGCCCGTCGAGAAAGAGCTGAAGCGCTGAATGGGATGTGGACACGACTTTGCTGAACATTCACCTGACATGACTGACCTTCGTCTCCGGTCAGCATCTAACATGGCCGACACGTTAGAGACTACTTCCTGAGGAAGCAATTCAATTCAATTCAGTTCAATTTTATTTATACAGCGCTATATCATAACAGAGTTATCTCATAGCACTTGTTAATATAGAGCAGGTCCAAGCCAACTGCAGGATTCTCCCGCAGACGGCCGCTTGATGCGTTTCTGGTTCAACAACCTCTGCTTACTGGCGGATCGCAGCCGAGTTCATTCGCTCCGAGTCACATTTCCTTTTTGTCACATTCTGAAAATTTGCTTTACGATTGAATGGAAAGGAGGCAGCTGTCTGACATTTAACGTCTGTGATAGTTAATCCTTTTATGAAAAGTTAAATTATTCTAATTAGAATGAATGTTAGTTCAGCCTGTTGAGAGCATCAGGTCATAGACCGTATATGTTGCCATGTGAATTAAATCCTGATTTCAAAAGGAGACTTTTACAACATTTCAGAGACGTACACACAATTTGGCCACCAGAGAGCGCTGACAAGGTTCACCTTTACATTGTAAAACGTCTCGCTCAAATTTAAGAGATCCTAATCCAAAGTGTTGTTTACGTTAAAAGGGCACGACTATTGGCCGATACGTCGCTGTCATTGTTCCTGAAGGGAAATACAACTTCTTGGATCTGCAACACTTATTCAAACTGTGACTTTGAGTGGAAACCAACACAGCAGGTTCCCTCTGGACTGACACCAGATCAGCAGCAGCTTCTGTTCTGCTGCTGGCAGTGAGAACGCTGCAGACAGAAGACAGAACCAACAGACCCGAAGGACAGTGAGCCAGTGGAGCCACAGAACTGCACACTGGAAGAACAAGCGATTAGAGAAGCAGTGGCTACAGGACAGAACCTGCAGAACAAGACAACTAAAGGACGTAAAGATACGAGCCAAAGAATTAAAGAGCCAAATGAATGGAACCAAATGGATCTGAAGCTTGGAACCAACGGCGGCCCGTGCAGGTGGTGCAGGGACAAAAACACCAGATGAAGCAGGTTCTGTCGGGGCCGGGTTCTCTGTTGGAACCCTGCAGCGTCACATCAGAACCGTTGGAGCTTTAGAAGGAAACTAAATGGAAGAAGGTGAACCATGTGGAATGTGGACGCACTGAAACGGCCATTAGCTTTGGGAACAGTCCAAGTTCACCACAACACCGGGGACATGTTTGCACGGCACAGTCCTGCAGTCAGAACACGCAGAGGCCACACATATAACGTCAGTATCGATTTGTCAATGGACTAAATGTTGGGGGGATTGTACCTTTACCTGGCAACCACATGACAACGGCAGACAACTATTTTATATAAATGCCACCAAAAAAAAAACCACGAGGATGATTTTCTTCTCTCTGTTGTAAATGTAATCAGTTTGAAGACGTCAGATTGGGGTCGTGGGATTTTTAATTAGACGTCTGAGCTCAGATTTTGTTGTCATGACCCTCAATTGTTTTACAAACAGGCTTTGAATATTTGGTGTCATTTAGATATAGATATAGATATATAGATACACATCAACGTTCACTATAACGTCATGAGCTCTGCTGTCACGCAGAATGTCCCTTCCTGCGGTCAGGAGGCGTGTTTCACCTGGCTGTGACGTACTGAAGTGAGCAGATTCACCTGGACCTGGACCTGGTCCTGGTCCTGGTCCTGGACCTGCTCACGGGGAGGCTGAGACTCACCTGCCGGGCCGGCGGAGCATCAGGCGTCACAATGCGGAAATGTGTGAAGTTGAGACGGCTGAGGTGAATTAAACAGCCGGATGTGAGTCCGCGTGTTTGTGTTAAATCCAAGCGCAGAGTCTCGAGAACAGCAGGCGGTAAAGGTCCCGCCGGACGCTGCGGACGCTGCCGGACGTCCCGCCGGGCTTCCTGCTGCCCTCCCGGGGTCTCCTCGGGGTCTCCTCGGGGTCTCCGCTGGGTCCGGGTCGCTGCACGGGCTCCACCTGTCCGCGAAAAGCACAATTAAAGACGTTCGTCTGTTGTGTTTCCGCCTGGAATCGGTTCGTGCTGCGCATGTGCAGAAGAGGAGCCGCAGCCGCACGAGCTGCTGAATCATCCGCGCACGCGGACAGCGCTTGCGTGAGGCACAGCTGACACTGACGTCATCCGCCTGCTGTAAACATAACCCTTTCCTCCGCGGAGGCCTGTGTCTCCCACAGTAATAACTGACAGGTTCTTCTATCCTCTACTAAAAGTACTAATACCACACGGTACAAATACTCTGTTACTAGTAGAAGTCCTGCATCTGCAGTAAAAGTATAATCATTAAAGTATTACAGCAGTAAATGATGTCCTCATTCACTTTGTGCCAATCAATTAGTCGCCTAATGATTATATGATTATATTTTATAAGCTCTTCGTACTTTGGTGGGTGAAAGTCCTCATCTTTGTAAAGCAACCAGTAACTCAAAGTACAATATTGACCTCTGATGGAGTAGAAGTAACAAGTAGCATGAAAACAAAGTAGGCCTACTCAAGCAAAGTACAAGTACCTCAGATTTGTGCTTAAATATCTTTGATGCAATCCGCTTGTTATCTTCTGGTCCTAAAGAGCAAACACAGCATCCATCGTCCATATTGATGAAGAGGGTCCAAACATCAGACTGAGTTACAGCGCCACCTTGTGTTTCTGTTGGAGCAGCAGCTGTGAAAACATCAACTTGAGAGTTTGTAATTTCATTTGCTAACAAACAAGGTCAAAAAGGGCTTCCAATAGAATAATGCAGCAATGATGGGATTGCACTCCACTGCCTCCTCCCATCCCATAAAATTCATTCAGAATAATCAACTGAAATTCCACTCGTGTTTCCGCCCCTTTGAATAACAACATACAGTATAAATCCAACTGTTTGACACTGTGGTCGCTGTAAAGTATAAGTACTGGTGTCATCAAATACTGCTTTTTAAAGTTGTGATTTAACACTGAAGTTGTATTTGTACTAAAACTAGCTAACTATATATATAAAGTAGTTAAAAGTAATTAGCTCTCTTTAAAGTATATAAATCCAGCTAACTATACACCATACGTGTACTTTTGATAGCATAGGCCCTTTAATAGGCCCGTAACGTTACAGTAAAGTGTTTCAGCGGTTTAATTTTCATTAACTGGATTTCATGTGACTTATTCTGAAAACATCTAGAAATCACATGAATTTACTGCATCTGAAAAGTTCACCGGTGACTCGACTTAACTCGTCTACATATCTGAACACGTGAGAATCATTAGTTCACTTGTAGCACGACGTGTGAACTTCAACCAACACGATGCTACAGTCTCATCTTTCAATGCTCCGTGAGACCGGCTGTTATATACATCATTTATTGATTTATCTTCAGTCTTTTGGACACCTGCTGTAACAGGTGTTTATCACAAGACACAGTGATTTATATCAAGTCTCCCAGGCATCAGAATACAAACGGTGGGAACCTCGGAGCAGCAGCTCGCCGTCGTTACGCTCCGCCTGCTGGACGTCTCATCAGCTCGGCCAAGTGAAACAGAAAACCAATCAAACGTCCTCTTCTTAGAAAGAGAGCTCGTTTACTGTCCACATCAGCCAAGACGATTTGAAACTTGACTTTTCTAGGATCAGTCATTTTTCCAGGACTGGAAAGCTGCGTGGAACCCGTTTATTCTGTCGTGGTTCCACAGACAGCAGAGCATTACAGCCACTTTTAGCAAATAGATTCATCTGATATTTAGATTTTTGATTAAGTTCTAATGTTACGAGAAAACCAGACGTTACATTTTGGGGAAACCCATCAGAACCAAATAAGCTGCTTCAGGTGCAAAATGTGGTGCGTTATTCTCAGATGAGGCAGACTGAGAACAGGAACCCTGACGGTCTGGACTGCAGCGTCGCCTTCCTCCGACGGTCTGCGTCACTGAAGAAGAGGAAAATGTCGTCCACCACCGACACACTTCGTCTCACCCAGAGTCCAAGTGAAGCAGAGATGCAGCAGGTTCATCACGTCCCTCTGTGGCGTCTCATTGACTCACATCATGTTTCACTATATTCAAATATCCTAAAATCTCTTCATTTAAAAAAGGTGCTTACTGGTGAAACACTGACCTCTTTACTATAACAATCTATTTGGCCTTTCTTCTCAAACCTTCCAACAGCGGCTCGGTTACTTTGAGACTCTGCACTGGGAACAACATGGATGATGCATCTTTACTGGTTTTAGGCTAAATAAGTCTCAGTGTTGTTCAGTGGAAACGTCTGCTTACTGCTTTCAAGAC
>JAVQJF010025912.1:0-109196 GCA_036023855.1 Gadopsis marmoratus | reverse complement strand
CAAATAGAGGAACAGGAGAGTAGGAGTGTAAAACAGTCAGTCACGTGTGCTTTCTCTCTGAGTAAGAACCAGGGTTTCGCTCCTTGTGGATGAGTTTCAGAGCAATACATTATATTTGCTTCAACTGCTTTCATGTGGAACATTGATACAACTGTCACGCCTCTATGCAACCACATATCAGACACTGATGGGGCACACATCAGGAAAAACACGCTTCCCACTGAATATCGCATGATGTCTACTCACATGAGATGAGGAGTGGATGCATCATAAAGTGATGAAGCAGACCAGTGTATAAGCAGCATGGCCTGTTGTGTCTGTGTATTGTCAGCCATAGCAATGCATTGTGTTTTTCTGTGTTTGGTTTGCTTGTGGTTGATGCAGGGCTGCATCACATAATGTCAAATGTTTGCACCCGGATTTGTCCTGTGATCCCTCGACAAACATCAGAGAAATAGTTTTGAGTATATGTCTCCTTGTAATTCTGTTTGACAGCTGCAGTATATTAGCACAGGGACAGCTGATTTACGGTGCTTATGATAACGCACTGCAGTCATACTTCAAACAAAGCAGCCAAAGACACTGATCCAGCGACTTGGTCCATCTTAACCAGTGACAGCTGGTGGAGGATCTTCCAGGGAGCATATCAAGGCCTCGTGCTGGACGTCAGGTATCACTGACAGTAACTTGATTGATGGGACAAGCGATGGCGAAGTGTCTAAGTACTACTCACAGAGATAGCCGACAACTTTTAAAGCACCTGGCAACTTGGTTTCAAATGTTGAGTATTTTTTTACATCATTAAATATTTAAAGCAATGATCAAAGACGAAGTTAGGTTTTTAAACAAAATACAACATTCTTTAGTTATACGTAAATAAGAGTTCAGCGCTACTAAAATTCTGCTAATCTGCTTCATCAAGACTGTGTGGGTGTTGTTATATAAGAGTTGACTGACAGTGGCATCCCCTTTGCTACATAGGCAACAAATCTAAAAAAATGTATTTGTTTGTAAGAGAAACTCGGACAAATACAAATATAAAAATATCTTACGTGAAATAACTAGTATCGTATGGATAAAAAAGATCAGAAGATCCTGAATTAGATTTTGTTAACAATCAAATTCTCTTAGTGTGTTAAGCATTAGCACTGATTGAGTTTATGGAGATCTCTCGTTAGGCATCTCAGTAAATAAAGAACCTGTGGCTTTGCATGTTTTAGAGTACCAAGTCAAATACTGTGCAAAGTAGGGCCTTCAAAAGGGCGAAGCTACATCAAGAGAGTAGGAGGTAACTTACCTGCATGAAATTAAAATATTAAGGATTCTGACATGCGAATATTTTCAAAGGTGTGGCTGCAACAAGCGGCTGTAATCCAACATGCGGATAAATATAAAGTTCAAAGTTGCTTTGGAAAATGGCCGGTAATGATGCAAAGTATATGGAATTTTTCTCTCCCCTTCAGGGACCCATCGTGCACTGTGCTGTCATTTACAGTGGCATTTTCAAATGTCACATGTCCACGAGGCACAGGATGTGACTTGACATTGTGGTAAGTGCAGACAGATGCGTGTTGTTTTTGCAGCACCAGACCACTTTGCATTTCCCAGCCTTAGCAAATTATTAAGCTTTGGTGGTTGATTTGTGAACTTCTGTTGGGCATTTAGAGAGAAAAGGGAAGTTTAAGGTTGCATCATTTGTGCTTTTTCTCCAATTGCATTCCAGAGTGACATCATTAAGAAGCTGTATGACGATCATTTGATGGGCAGGTTTCAAAATAACACAGTAGCATGTAGCCATAGGAGACATTCCTTACTGTCTTAGTTTTGAAGACTGTGTGAAAGTTTATGGTATGGTTAGCTCTCACAAAACAACCTGTGTTTTGTCATCCCTCATACTTTCATACAGCATCCAATGTGTGTGCTGTTAGTGAGTGACAGTGGACATTTCTGTACAAGCATTTACATTATGTTGGTTATGATGTTGGTAGAATGAAGAGGGAACAAACTAAGATGTGTTGTATACTTGAATGTTTGCATAAATGCATTTTACATTGACAAATTAAAATAGAATTATAAGAGTGCGCATGCTGAAGTCGTATTATATAACTAAGTTTAAAACTCTGCAACTTCATTAGCAGTTTACAGGATGCAGTAAATTATCATTTTTAAAGGTCTCTCATAAGTTGAAAAGCTCTCTTAATTTCTGCTCTTAACACTGTCTGCTTTCCGAAAATCACAATATATTTCACCCTGTGCCAAGAAATGGTTTAGTGGTTGTAACCATGCCTTTTGAACCTCACGTGTGCCTGCTGGCTCAGGAGGATCCAACGAACAAGCAGTTCCCCCAAATAGCTTCTGTTTGAATCAAAACCGTGTATTTGTGAGAGTGCAAACGTGCCTTCACAGTTAAGGGAAATATATGTAAATGCTTCATATGTCATCTTATAGCTGCTGCTGCTTTACTCCCCTTCTGTGGCTAGAGAGGGGTGATGACTCTGATGTGAGATAACAGCGAGGGAGAGAGAGAGGCAGAGACGTGCTGCAAGGTCAGATCACCCATACTGAATGCCAGTTTGCAATTTGTGCAACCTACATATTTATTGGGCTATAGAGAAAGGCATAAAGTAATTAGCAGGAGTTATTACGGCATAAATCACATGTCTAATCTCACCATGGAAAGAAAAACAAAACACAAATTGAGTTTCATTTTGAGTTTCCTCTAAATGATATTGCAAGTATTGGTGTGCTCTTCTTGTGTTCCTGTTTCTAACAACAGTTTATCAAGTCTGACTTTCCTACATGCTTTTAGCTGTTGACAAGCCTTGTGCGATGTAAAGGTCTGATATAGCATATACGCTTTAATGTGTAGGAACATTACAGTAAATCAGGTACAGTGTTAAAGTGGACACAACTGATGTGGGGAGATTTTTAAGGTTTGTTTACGGATTCAAGATGTTCAGCTGAATAAATAAATAAAATAGATAAAATTCTGATCTATTTTAATCCGATGTTAGTGTTAGTACACAAATCTAAATCTAAATTTAAGAGTATTGGGAAGCTAAGATGTTGCTTTATTTTTTTGCTACCTTGCTGCCATTTGAATTACTGATTCCTTCACTTCAAGTGCAAAGCTACCGGCAGTTGTGAATAATGATGAACAGCATTTCACCTATCACAGATGTTCTTTATAAATTACTATCTGCATGTGCCTCCTTGACATGGTATAAAATATGGTGTGGTTACTAACCAACTAACACCCATTGCTGGTTCAACACAATACCTCTAAGGAGCTAACACACCCTGTTTATTAGAGCTCCATTTAATCCAGGTGGTTTAATGGGTTTACACTCCATGGCACAAACAAAACTGGTGAGCAAGAGCTCCAACTTGTATTTCACTGTGAGTTTTTTCAAACACAGATATGACATATGGGGAAAACAATAGGCTGGCTGGGCGGTGGAAATACTTTAGAGTTTCCTTGTTCCCCTTTTCTGTCAAAAACACACAGAGAGAGAGAGAGCGAGAAAGACAGAATGAATAAATGTGTAAAGATAAAGAAGTCTCAAATGAAGTGCAGTTTCATTAGCATTTCTTTGTAACTGTAACAACACAACTGTAACTGTTTGCCCAAGTCTTACTGAGCTGGAGTCTTATTTTTCTACTACAGGTCTCATCCTATCTCAGTGTTTAAGTGCAGAAAAATGACTGACAAAGCAAAAACCTGTAGTCTGCTGCCCTCTTGTGAGGAACAGACCCAGACTGTCACAGATGCACGTGTTGGATTTGTATCTATCATGGTAGGTTTTGTCTATGATGTGGCTCAAGACACATGACAGACAACATTGTCACATGACAGCTGATAATTTTTTTCACTTCCTCTACATGCCATCAAACGAAAAAAGTATTACACCTATATTTCTGAATATACTGATTATAGATTTATTGATTTTATTTCACTTTCATTTTACCAGGAATATTTCCATTGAAATTCAAAACTAGTTTACAAGGGTCCTGGTAAAGACAGCAAACTGTAAAATGAAATAATAATTCATGAACACATACATCTTTGAAAGGACAAAGTCAAACAAAAGATGACAAACAATATACTTAGGTTCAGCAACAGGGCACATGTAATATTTGGTCCAGAAATGTTTGTTTTTATTATCTTCACTGAGATATTTTAGCTCAAAATGACATTAAAAAAGTGTCACCCAAAACAGTATAAACAGTAAAATGTAGGTTATGACCTACTAACATTGTTGTGAAAATAGCTATGTCAAATATCTTGTACAGTGTACACTATTCAGAACATACTGTATGTTGTCAACAATATACTCAAAATACTGCAGGCAAAGTGACCAATTATATAGAGAGGCAAGGTGGGCAAGATCTTGAGGTCCCTAACAAAGAGCCCTGAGAGCCACGCCAAGAACTGGGGAGGCCCAAGGACTGACCTGACTCCATAGCAATGGAAACCTCTATAACAACCTAGCAACAAGCACCCTGATTTTAACCTATAAATAAATTATTTTAACCTATAACACCTTTAAGGTAGCTGTTAAAGGATAATGACAGCAACTCCAAAGCTTGTCATAGTAAACTGGTTCTCTTCAAACGCATGCACTTTGGCACTCATTAGCTTAGATAGCACTGTGTTACCTCCCTAAACTGTCCACACACAGAACAGCCTGGCCAAGTAAAGCTGATAGAAAAGTTTGCTTAAGGAGATAGCAAAATTGTTTTTGAAGCAGTCACTCTCCCACTTTAGTAACGTTGTGTGTGTAACTGTGGATGTATCATGCTTTCAGCCTCTTAACACTAAAGTTGTGGCCGTTAGCTGACGCTGTTAGCCGTTGCTGAGTTCATAGCTAACAGCTAGCATAATAGAAAAGTGTATTCTTTTATCTCATTTTTTCTCATACTGTTATATGTGGTATATGTGGTAGCTATATTTGTTTATCAATGTATGCAGTTTTTGTAAATATAAAAATAAAAGATGTAAATATCATCTCCATGTAGCTAACAAAACAGATAGGAAATAACCAGCTAGCTAACTAACACAGTTCATAGCTAACGTTAACAGTTCTTTAGCACATTAATTCCAATTTTGAGGCATTTGGGGGAAATGTACATGATCTTACTTTTACTAATTATTTTATTGTTCAATCTAACTTAAATGTCTTAAGTACTTCTTCCAAACCAGGATAATTAAAATCTGAATAATATATCTGTAGTATATTGATGGCTATGTCCTGCTGGTACAAATCACCAGAGCAAAACCTTTAGCTAACCTTTGCATGCAACTATATTGTTAAATACCACGGCTCTGTTTCACTACAATTAAAACATATAGGTGTTGCGGTTTTATGCTTAGGTGTAGTTAATAAAGCAACAGTGTGTGAATAAAGCCCACTTGAGGGAGCCTCTGTTGCTGGGAGCTCCGGCCAATCACAGCCGCAGCGCTCCCATACAAGTGCTTAGGGGGCTGGAGAAGCATGACATCATGGTACAGGTCCGACCTTCTCTGCGAAAACAAAGAGTGAAACATCTTCATATCACTACAGCAAACAACAGTCGACGACAGAAGCGTCCACACTGTGATATTCCGCGGTCCCGTCCATAACATACACCGGGAGTCTGGTCCTGGTACCCCAGTGTGTGCAGCGTAGTCTGGGAGGGGCATCCGTCCGTCCGTCCGTCCGTCCGGGCAATGGCCGATGGGGAGGCCGCCGTGTCTGTGGAGTGGGACAGCGGTGATGGGGGCTTAGCAGAATAACAGTCCGCATCTGCATTTCTATTTTCTCTGCTTAGCTTGGTATTCAGCTCTCGCCATGGATCCAGAGAAAACGTTGACATTCTGCCTCGGGCTGAAGGTGGAGGAGGTAATGCGCTGCACAGCTTTCCTTTGATACAAACACTGCTGTCAACAGCTGGGCTTCAGTTGCAGAGCAACATGCTTCCCCCTCTGCGTGTGTTGTTGACAAACAGTGGCCTCAACTTATTCTGCATCTGTCTTTTCATTTCTTCATCTTGGGTCGTTGCATCTTTTGAGATATTGCAGGAGGCGACAGGGCTGCATGTTTTGCACCACTGCAGCAAATGTTTTGTGTATCCAGTGAAGTCAGTCAGATATGGTTTCTGTTTGATTGTTTGTGGTAAGTGCAAAGGCTTGTCCGTGATACTGTAGTCAATGGTTCATCTAAAACATCTGATTGGTTTTGGAGGTATGGGCCGTCTAAGCACAACAGAATGTACAGAATATTAAGGAGATATTTTACAAGTATTAAAAAATGTACTGTAAGGCCACTGAACTCAAATTCTAAATTGAGAGCTGTACCTACTAACTTTCCCTGGGCATATTAAAGGAATGTTCTAAGATATATTATTGAATTCAGTATAGTAGTTTGTGACTTGTTGACTTGTGTTGCTGAAACTGCAATTAGGTTATAAGTTGAATCCTCGTCTCAAGCAAAGTAGCTGAGAAAATCTAATGATACACCAAGGACATAACTCTGTTTTATCCATTCGTGATTAAAAGAGCTTTTGCTGCCAGACCATTATAGTCTGACAAAACTAATGTACAGTTACTTGTCCAGCAGAAGGACACCATACTGCTGATTCAGTCGGTTGTTGGATTACATCTAGAAAAATGTGAAAGAACTCAAGGAGACATCTATGTTGTGAAATGTGAAATAACAATAATAATAATGTGAAATAACATTGACCACAAACCGCCTGGCACTAAAAGGTGAAAATCTTGTGGGGAGAGAAAAGGATGTGTGCAAATCAAATGTTCAAATTGAAATTTGCTTTAGTTGCATGAGCATAGTTAAGCATAGTAACGCCAAAGCAGGTTGTGCCAGGTTTACAATAGATTTCTTTATGAAAGAAAAAATGGACAGTTGGATGATGTAGCTTGAGTTTTTTTTCCCCCCAAGTAAATTTAGTTTTGGTCTAATTTGAGTGTCACATTCATGGTATTTGATTTTTATTCTGGTAAAGAACCTGGTCTATGTCTTCATATAACATGTGAGTCTGTCTTTATAGGATTTTTTTTCATAAGCATCAGTGTAGCAATAAGTGTTTATCTTTCTTGAATTCAGCCCGACAAGGAAAATTAATCTCTTAGACCCACATGATAACAACAAAACTACTTTACATAATGGCATGTTTTTTGTGCATGTTCTCACTTTACAATTGCCAACTGAAACACCAGCTGAAGTATCTTTGACTTGATGGTATTGTTGTGCCGGTTTACAGAATTTTGAATCTTACATTACACCCAGCAGCCCTTCTCAGTCAGCCTCCACTCGAGTTTCCCTCCACGCATGATGTTTGGGTTTTCAGGTGGAAGAGAAAGGCTCAATCCTAGACATCCATGACCCACAGTCAGGCACACACAAAGTGGCATGTTCTTCATGGGTTTAGTGTCATCTAGGATGGAGGTAGGTAAGGGGTGTGTGTGTGTGTGGCGATGCTGTGGTGGACTTTGGGACCCCAGTGGTGGAAATTATCTGTGGCTAGTCTGTGGTCTCTGGGGAAGTCTGCGTGTACTCAGTGCCGTGTGGTGGGCTTACCACAGGAACTCAGCTTGACATCACTGAAGCCAGAACATTTCCCCTCTTGACTGTGACTTTCACACCAGTATAGAAGCTTACTTGTGAACCACCTGTGGTTACCTTTGACAGTTTGATATGCATCGTGACTTATCTGTTGGGTTTTGCTGTTGCACAATATTTTGTGGTCTACACATATCAGAAACAAACGCACAGTTTGCAGGACGTCTTCTTTATGTATAATGAGTAGCAGCAAAGTAGATGAAAAATAGCAAACATGTCAAATCATCTTGAATCTCGACGCTAACTGTTCATCAGATAGTTTCAGATCTAAATCAGAATTTTGCCAGTTTTAGACTATATAATGAAGGCAAAGTTCTTGTCGGGCTTGTACAACAACATTTGACTATATTGTATCAGCATTAGTGTTGAAAAATGTACCAAGCCATAATAGCACTGCCTATGAAGATCGTGTATGTAACCAGATCCGTGTTTGGCAGAAATCTTGAGTTCCACGCCCCATGCTCATTGCCCTTCCACCAAAGTGCCATGTAATGTTGTGTTATGCAGTATTCATAAACCTGTGGATGCCTCACGTGTTGAAGTGTCTAGTATGCTCAGTTGTCTATGATGAATACAGTAAATTATTGTCTCCAGGCTAACTCACAGCTACTATTGTCATTTGTAGTTAGCTGCTTGTTGAATTTTAGCTCATTTTGCAATTTGTAAACAGACAGTTATAATTCTGAACCAGTTAATAGCTGTGTGTGCACACACACACTACAGTCAAGGGCCAACATTGTTCCCGTGCTGAGTACATAATCTGGCCTGGTGTGCAACAAGGCAGTGAGCCGCCCGTGTCTCCACATTGTTTTTGACAGTGGCCCCACATCCAGGAGCACACACGCCAGCATTTTTTTCCTTTTACTCACAGTGGACCTGAATGACATTTACAGAGGCGTGAGTGACACACAGAATTTTAAAATCTGCACCGTAACAGAATTGCATTTGGGTAGCGTAAACGCACATGTAGCATACATCTCCACTGCAGATCATATTTGGACACAAATCATCCTCATACAGGAGGTAGGTCTGCCTGATGTTTGGTTTCGTTGCCTGGTGAGCCTCTGCACTTGTCAAAATAGTCCCATGAGGAAAATGTATATTCTTTTGACATGGCCAGATGTTTCATATGACTACTTTAGTGTTGGAATGCTTTGTCAATTGACAGATCAACAGAAAATTAATACATTTTAAGAACGGATTTGTCAGTGAATTGAATGAAACATTTGCTGATTCCAGCTTCTCAGATTTTTCAATTATCTGGCGTTTTTTTAGACAAATTTCCTAGATAGACCTAACAGTTAATCTGTTAAGCAAAACAATAACCAGCAGACAAATTAGTAATGATAATTGGCAGTTGCAACCTTGACTGTTTTATTTTATCACAGTTTTAGAGGACGTTTGAAGGAAATGAGGGAAGAAAGGGAGAGAGCACAAAAGGGTTTTTAAGAGTGTGTCTGGGAATTGATGCCTTCTGTCTGCTATCTCGGGCCGCAGAGGAGAAATAGGTTTTGTTCAAAAGCCATTGACCTTCCCATCTCCTTGAAGAGCCAGGGGTGTAGAGCAACCAGCGTATTCAGACTGGAAAATAGGCCTGCAGTGGCCTTTTTGGCCATGCTTGATTGAATGACAGCACAGTATAATTTGTTCCTTGTGAAGCGTGTGCCCTTGTCAGGTGAAACATGCAGTGCAGATCTTTTATGTATTCTTGCCATTTACGTTGTATCATTTCTATTCTGCTCGATCGTAACGGTCGTTCCTCTGTCTTTTATCAGAAGACAATATCCCTGCAGGGGCTGGACAGGACTGAAGCTGTTACGGTAGGGAGCTCGACCTTCACCCACCACTAAACATTTCATACTACTGGATAATACAAAACATTACCACAACATGAGTAGAAAAAGCCTCCAAGTATAACCAGAGGTTGCTATGGCAATGCATAATTATTTGTTGGCACTTATCTGGTCTCATGTGTGGTAACTATGTACATAACAGATTTAGCAACCTCTTCTTTCTGCATTATTATTGTGGTTTATGGTTTCGCTAAAGTGTCTGAGCTCATCTAGCCTTTTTGCTGGCATTTTATGATGTGTCAAACATTTAATATCAGGATTTACTTCTTCACTTGTTTCTCTCCCTCACACTGACTTGCTAATGAAAAAATGTAACTGTAAAATTCACAGAGGTCCTTTCATTTCTTATTTTAGGTGGCGGTTTCTCAACAGGCGGCTGAAATGCACACAGTTAATGAGGTCTGGGATTTCTTTTTATTTATTAAATCTTAAAAACACCTGCCAACACACCAAAATCTTGAAGCTGCACTGATCGATATTTTTATATTAAGAATGGATTAAATGTGTAATGTGCTAGGGGTTCCTTGTAGTGAGGTACCCATAGAGAATTATCACCCACTACAAAGCATTTTAGCATCTTTCAGCTCACTGTTTTGGTTTTATGACGTGCAACATTTTGTTTTGTTACAGTCTCACACTCATATCTAACCCTCTTTATAGCAAAAAGCTCTGAAAAGCCGATCCGGCACATCACCAAACAGCAGACAGACAGTCAGCAGCTAGCAGGTGAAGATAATGTAGCTGCTAAAGAGCCAGATATTTCCCAGGAGTTGGTGGAGACCAAAACAGAGCTAAATACAATAAGAACGAATATTGGATTTATTTTTTTCAGGTGACCAGAAACAAATAAAAACTAATGCTACTCTAACATGTCCACCATAATATAGTGATAATATGTCCAGTGTTGCCAAGTGACCACACAAAAATTAAGGCAGGTTTACGATCCACCCACTAGATTTTCCTGTCGTGATGTGGGTTGTAGGTAACAGAGAAAGGACCCACGTGCAGAAAGCACAGCCAGACAGAAGTAATTTCAACAGTTTAATTGACTCACACTTAACTCACATGAAGGTACAGGTAGGCAGCCAGGCAGGAGTACAATATAAAAGTACAGGTCTGCAAACAGACACAAGGAACACTGACAGGGGTCAACAACAAGAACATAAACAACATAACCACTGCACAGAGAAACACACACCATGATGAACCAACAACAAGGCTGCACAGAGTCTGTCCCTAAATACTCAAGCCTAATGAGGACATGAGAAACAGGTGAACACGGGAGACCAGGTGAAGGGAATCAACACAGCTGGGAATGAGACAAAAAACAGGAAACCCTTCAAAATAAGACAGGAAGCACCAACAACAATGTATGGGACATGACACTTTCAACAGGATCTCGTGGTCTTCATCAACAGATGGAGTATGCTCAGTTGTCATAGAGATGACTCGGGTGTCATCACATGACTTAAGTATGAGAATTCATCAGAGGTGTGGAATCAAGCGACGTGACCTGAACTTGAGTCAGACTCGAGTCACAAATTTGATGACTTTAGAAAAGACTTGCAACTCTAACTTTAACACCAATAACTTGTGACTTCACTTGGACTTCAGCCTTTTTACTTGAAAATACTTGATACCTTCCCTCAAGCCCAAGGTCCCTCACGGTTAAAATGTATGGTATTTAAATACAAGAAGACAGGACAGAAACATACAAAATTCATTCCGATGTGGTACTGCTAATAGTGCTATAAGCTATGCTAAGTGCAGTGTCAGCACTGCTTTTTTTATGATTAAGTTTAGTTGCACTTGTTTTAACAAATAAATACAAATTTTAAAAACAATTCATAACTTCCAAAACAATGACTTGGTCACACCTCTGGAATTCATTCAGGCCATAACTGGTGGTCATGTAAAGGGGAGATTGGAACCCCTGTCTTGGTACAAAGATTGGTGTCATCCTGTTTTGTCTAAAAGCTCTAAAAAAGGGAATGAACCCTGATACTCATACAAATAGCCGTACCAACCATTACAACTGTATCTCTGCATTAACGTTATTTTCACTGTGGTGATATGTGATGCTGTGTTTTGTCCACTAGGTGGTGAAGCATCATGGGGGTTCTGGTAGCTGGCCTGTTGTCGGTCCCAAGTACTGTCCTGGGGTTAACGACAATCCTGGTTACCTGTGTGAAACAGGGCACTGCTGCGGAGAGACAGGCTGCTGTACCTACTATTATGAACTCTGGTGTGAGTCAACTGACCGAGGCTGTACTTTGTGACGTTTATCATACAGTCCTTCATTAAGTGAAACATCTGGACACAAACTTCAGATTTGATTTACATTGCTTTTACATATTAAGAACAGATTATTAACAGTATTTTGGCTTGTCTTGTGATTGCATTTCTGTTGTATTGACTAGATTTATCAAACCAGAATACACAGACAGGATGCTCTATGTGAAAATAATCTGACCAGGAAATTCAGAGAGGGATGTCATCCAGATCATTTCATCTTTGATTTTCAAAATAATTCAGAGATTCACTCTCCAATCAGACAGACTGTTGTTGTATGATTTTACTGATAGCTAATACGTGTGTACCTTTGACATTGTGAATTTTAACATTTAGGTCTAAAATGAGGTATGATTATGCCATTTTTTGGGGCTTTTCCCCTGAACATTACGTTTCCTTGTTGTCATTTGTTAAATTATAACTCTACAAAAATATTGCCGTGGCCAAAGATTTTACATTTTAACACTAGGAGGCACCAAACACATGTTTTATGCTAATGTTGCAATCTATGTCATTGCAATCTGTCTAGTTAAACCTGATCATTATATCTTAAAAATCACTCTGACAAGGATTAAGTACATGCTTATGTACGACATCAATGGATTTATGTTCCGCTCCTACAACTGGGCTACTAAAACCACTGGGCTATGTGTCAGCTGGAAGACTTTTCAAAGTGTACATATTGTAAAAAGTAAAAGCAGCACATTGTTTACTGCAGTGAATTGCCTACTTAAAATATGTTGGCTGGAAGTTGATATCATGGTTAAATGAATGCAAACAAAACTAGAAAATAAATCTAAGATCTTACGGTATGCTTTGGAAAATGGCACAGTGAATGCCTCTATGTAATCTGTGTAGATCTGAGAAGTAATTCCGATAACAGAGCAAAACATTAATGTTCGTTTTCATGATGGTGGGTTCATTTCCTGTTTTCTGCAGGGTTCTGGCTGCTGTGGACGGTGCTGATCCTCTTCAGCTGTTTCTGTGCTTACCGCCATCGCCGGGCCAAACTGAGGATCCAGCAGCAGCAGAGACAGAGGGAGATCAATCTGATCGCCTATAACGGAGCCTGTAACTACCCGTCCTCAATGCTGGACCTCAGTATGTTTAAAATGTATTTTCACTTCACAAATGTATTTTATTTCTGATTGTATAGATAGACATACAGTCAGGGGAGCTGCAGAGTCCGAGAATGTTTAAAATCATGCTTGGGTCTTGAATAAAGTTAAATACAGCGTTTGATATCTTGAAATCAATTTTCCAAAACTTATATTCTGGTTTCCTTAGTGTGCTGTTTTTCTGAGGAAACAGAGCATTTTAACACATTTATATTTGGATCCCCATTAGTTGTTATCTTGGCAACAACTAGTCTTCCTACAGTCCATATAAAAGAAATACGGAATATTATAAGCAACAAATGCTTATCCTTATACCATATGGTACATATTATGGACAATGCAATCAGCTCCACCCATTAAGACAATACACCATACAGAATAAAATAATGGCAACAGAAACATTAAATACCTAACTTTTTAAATAGAATATCAATCAGTAACAATTAAAGTTAAGAAAAAAACATCTTGATTAATTAATTAATCATTTAAGCTGATTTCTTACATCTTTTTTTTTTTTACAGGTTTTCTGGCTTCTTTCAAGTTGCCCTCCTACGAGGAGGTGGTGGCGCAGCCCAGCACCCCTCCTCCGCCTTACAGCTCCGTCTTTGCCCTGCAGGGTGGTGCCATGGGGGGTCCTAGCTCCTCTTACCCACATCATCATCACCACCGTCACCCCTGCCCTCCCTATCTGGGCCCCGGCCCTGGTCCCAGTGGCCTGGCTTCTTCCCAGAGCTCTGACAACTACACCAGCTGCTCCTGCGAGTCGTGCTCCCTCACCTCCCCCTCCAGCACCTCCTTCTCTGTCCAGGTGACAGATGAGACGTATGACAGCAGCCACATCTCCACGCCCAGCGAAGCAGGGGGCGACTGTGCTGTCATGCCAAGGGTTGGGGCCAACTTCACGTCAACTCCTTCCCCGCCACCTGATATTATTATACCTGCGGTCACTCCAGATGTCATACCCATACAAAGACCGCCCTCTTACGGCAGCCAAAGAGTCTCGCCTCCTGCTCCACCACTCTCTCTTCCTTTACTCTCTCGTCCTTCACACCCTTCTCGCCTCCCGCTGTCTCCTCTCATTCTGTTATGTTCCTTCCCTCCTGGTCAACTCCATCCTCTTGTCCTCTCAGACCCACTTGGAGCTGTGGCCGTCCAGAAAGAGAAACAAGAAGAGGCCTCGCCTTGTGGTCCAACCGCCAGGCCCTCTCTGTCTCTTCCTAAACAGGCTATTTTCTCCTCAAACGTTGCTGTTTTCTCACATTGCAACGACAAAGAGGAGCAACAGCAAGAAAAAGAAGAGGAGGAGGAGGAAGAAGACGATGAGGAGGAGGATCATTTCCGGCATCGACGGCTAACGGGTGACTCGGGCATCGAGGTATGTCGCTGCCACGTGAAGAGAGAGGAGCGAGAGGAAAAGGAACTGCAGAAGGGGCATTTTGGTAAAGGAGTGAAAGAGGCAGTGAAGGAACGGGAGACGGCAGACGTGCTGCATGACAGCGTGGACTGTTCCCTCCGAGTGAAGGCCGCTGTTCAGTCACCATTCCTGGATGACTGCGCTGAGCAGTGTAGCCACATCTCCCCATCCTCCAATATCATCCAGAAGACAGGCGAGGCCATCATCAGTGTGGAGTCCTTACTGTAATGGTTGCAAGCAGAGGGACAGAATAAGTTATAGATCCTCTTGTTTTCTCTGTGTTCAATTTCAAATGAGAACCTCCAAGAGAAGCCGACACCTGAAAGTCCTATTTTGCGGATAATTTATTTGTGGTTTGGGAGAAGGCATATCTTTTTCTCTAAAGTGATGTAAATGCTAATTAATTGTTCTTTCACTGTCTCCATTTTCCCACTTGCCAACCAAATTCAATTTTACCAATGGCTCTGTGTCAACATCCCTGCATCCTCCATCCCTATGCCGTTTACTTTTCATCTCTCTTTTCTCTGTATGGCACAATGTTGCTGAAATAGCATTTTAGCTCTTTGAAATAAAAAAACTGATGGTCAGTGGTTCCCAACCTGTGTGTCAGGACCCCTCCTAGCGGTCACAAGACAAATCAGACGGGTTACATGATGATTAACAGTATAAGAAAAAAGAAAACAGAGTCGTGTTATATGAATGTATATGCTAATATTCTGATGTTTCACTAATCTTTACTTTGTTGTATGTGAAATTATGGATAGTTTTACCTCTGTGGGCATTCAAGTGAAACAATCTGAGAATCTTTGGTGGAACTACTTGCAACATCTTGATTTATGCAATGTGTGATGGGGTCATTTTAAGGGGTCTCACAAGAAAAAGGTTGGGAACCACTGCCTGAGAAGCTTGTTACTCAAATGATCCCAGGCAGCGTAATCACAACTATAAAACATGAACAAGACTGTTTATCATTAACTGACATCTTCTTGGATTGTAATCACCGAACAATTCATTTACGAAAGAGCAGCTTTAACAGATTGTGTGATCTTGATTTTCTTAATTTGCTTTCCAACCTTTGGAAAGGATCACAACTATTGAACACATGGTTCGAGGTCACAGGACTTAACGTGTGACCTCTTTTTTTTGTTGTGGGATGAAGTTTTGTGTTCACCATCCTACTTCCCTCTGTTCATCAGAGGGCATAATGAGAAAAGGCAACTCTTATGACTGATTCAAGAAGTGACTGTTTTATACATTGTGTCTTATGTTGCCCCCTAAAGGAAAAGGGGTGCAAACATTGATTGAAATGTGTGGGTGGCAAAGCTTTACAATGGTTTGATGATTATACGTTTATATGCTGTTATGATTATATGTTCTTTCAGACATGATGATACTGTTTAATTAACTGACTGTTTTGACTTTGGATTTAACGTGTTTGAACATGTTCGTGGTTGGTCGCTGCCATTTTTTTGCAAGGCAACGTAAATGTGATTCCTCCGTGATGAATGTAAAAGGTTATGCATCGCAGCAAAAAATAAACAACAACTTCAATTGTTTACGGAGAATTTTTATAGCATGATGCTCGACTGAGAAACCTCTGGGAAAGTGTCCAAAGCTGCAGCAAGGCAATACAATCTGCCAGGTGTGGGCTTTGAGAAAGGCACTTTGGAATGAAGTGCCCATTGCGATGTCTGTCTGAGTTAAGCAATGCTCGAGAAATATCAAAAGTGTAAATGTACAAAGTGAGGGTTTAGAGTCACAGTCAGAATAATGCCTCTTTTATTTTTGCTGTGGCTGAACTTATGGTCACTTCCGAGGGTTGGACTGCGTTTCTCTACATTTCTGTATGTAAACTAATTTGTCAGTTGATGTCTAGTTGTACAGCCTCTGTCACTAGAGAGTAGTCTCTGCCTCAGTGGGTGGAGTGTGAGGTTGATACCGTTGATTGATGCCCTGTGCTTCCTAGGATTAAGTTAGTCCATCCTGGTCTTAATAGTGGGAATAGCACACATGTACTCTCTTAATTAGTAATGACTTCTCAGTACAAAATGTGCTAAAACATAGAACAAGATATTGAGAGAGAATGTCTCAAATCACATTTTTGTACGTGTTTGTCTTGCTGACAAATGCCTCTACAGTTAATTGACTAGTAGACACTTTGTCGTGTCCTTGGCTCAGTGCAAAGCCGACTTAATGGTTTAATGCCTCAAGGCAAAGCTTTCAACTCATTTATAGTTCTGTGGGCAGAAAACGTTGCCTCTGTTCACCTCAATAACACCGTCATTTGTGTTTGTGTGCACCTTAATAGGGAGGGAAAGCAGGTTTGTGTTTCAGTTTGGGTTTCTTATGAAGTCTTAACATCCTCTGATAATCTCTGTTCAAAGCTGTTTTGCAGTGACTCACGGGTGTGTCCCAGAGGTGACCGATGCTCTGACAGGGACATGTCAACACAAGAGCCTTTTGGCTACTGTACATTTTTTGGCTAAAGAATGGACAGTTGTTATTTTGTTATTAGTTCTAGCTAATGTATGTTTATCAAAGTATATTGTGCCTAGATGAAAATAGACTTTCTGTTAGGCATTCTATAGTTTACTGCTGCTATGTGAGTGTGTGTGTTTTCTGTAAATTGTGTAGTCGTACATCAAATGGGCGAACTCTTTTGAGCAGTGTTTAGCAGTCTCTTTATAAAATATACACAGTACGTAGTACATGTGAGACTTGCAAAAATAGTATTTAGCAATAGTATTCACACTTTGTTCCTTACTCTAGTTAATGCTGGTTGATAGGAAATTAATTGTTGTGAAAAAGACATTTACCTCTTTATAACTGATCCGTGAGCTGTGCTGGGCAGAGGCCCTTGATTGTACATAACACTGCATTTTAAATGCCTTTGGCTTAAGGTTTCTCCCAAGTGCAAAGTCAGATTATATGGTGTTACCTTAGCCCCACTTTGTACATCCCATGTGTTACCATCACGTTAAGGTCACAGAGTTAAGCATCCGTGTTTCATTCAGTACCTGACAAAACAAAACAACAGTTACCGCTGTTCTGAAGGAATTTCCTTTGATTCCTCAAAGACTCTTCGGTGGATTTCTGATTAAAAGGAAATACATCCTTCCACTGCATGATGTTAAAGAGTTTTAAGCCGTATCCCAACTCTTCCGCACAAAGAATTTAGCTGCAAATAACGTATGTCCGTGCTCCATTTTTAGGCCGTGAAGCAAAATGTAAAAGTTTTATTATCTGTTTTATTTTCTATAGTGACGTTACTTTCTGTTTTTTTACATTTTTCATTCAAATTCATTAATTCATTTGGCCCTGAAGCATATGTTACATCTTGTTTATGTAGAGGCCAAGATCTTAAGTTGCACATTGAAAAGTCTTCAGGAGGAAAACGACATGTGAGCAGTGGGATTTGGGGGAAGTGAGTCCCATGTTATTTTTGTTTGAAAAAGTATATGCAGCATTCTGAATCTGGTCTTTATGAATTTGTAGTGTCTTTTAAGTTGTATATCATGATATATAATGATGAAATAGCTCATTAATTCATATATTTCTTCCTGTGCTGTGTTAAACAATAGGAGATATCATACAAAGGAAATAAAGCTGAAAACCCCCAATATTTATTGGAAAGATGACTGAATATTTGTTCATCCAGATGGATGGAATAATCCTTGTGGATTGTGAAAGTGTTAAATGACCTTATGAATTTTTCAAGCATCGTCAGGTATTTATTTTTTCAGAAAAACAAATGTTTAGCGCTGTGACTCGATGTAACGGTACACATAGGCACAAACAGGCTAGTTTTACCTCAACTCTGATTTTACATTGAAGCCAAACTGATCTGTGTACAGTGTATCTAGAACTAGCTTGATTTTCCTTTGCCTTGTCAGCAGCTAGTGTGTAAAGACAAAATGCCCAAACTCTACCCTCATTGCCACTGAAGGCCAAGGCCTGATATAAGACTGTTACCTGAGTTTTGACTGCAAAGGACTGTTTACTTCTCCTTATCAAGATAGTATCTACTCTATATTTGTACTGACTTTATTTTGTAATGCCATGAATTGAAGAATCGAGAAAAAAGAGCCCACATTGGTACAGCTGAACTTGTTTGCCAGGAAAAAAACAAAACATCAAACCTTGTAGATTCGGGATAACTCGAGACTGTTTGAAACAAAGTGTTCTCCTTTTACTCCTGCGGCTACGAGACAGCAGGATTTCTAGAAGTATCTATATATGTGATTGTGTGTGGACTAGTTCAGATTAATATTACTACAAAATGTGGTGTTCTTTGAGGGTATCCTTGTGCAATTCTACCTGCAACTCTTCAGTGTGTTCGTGCACATGTGTGAGAGAGTTGTTGTCAGCCGTGCTGTTGTGGTGTTAAATCTCTGTTGCTTATTATGAGGCCAAAGTTGACTGTTGTTGGTATTTGTTAACATGATATTTGTCAATGTAAATATCCAAACCTTTTTAGTCATCATGGATATCAAGTTGATTTTGTATTGTGGTGCATAGCGTCGAGGCTTCTGATGCATACTCTGATGTAAAATCCAAACCATGAGATGCTCTCACATGTTTAAACATGTGTTTGGTCGCACAGATCCTGCTGCTTTTTCCAGAAGGTGGGACTGTATTTAGGTTTCTTCCATTTGAGTTTTTTTTTTCATTGATGCTGATTGGCATCCTACCACGCTGGACACAGGCATCTGCGCTACTTTATTCAACAAAAACTGTGGATTTTGTGTCAAAATAAATGCTTACAAGTTCAACCAAATACATGTCTGTGCTTTTATAAACATTATACACATCTATAGTTGTAGTTGCCTGAGGTACAAGCTATGTGCTGCTTTGAAATACAGCAAATGCACAAACTTATTTAAGCAGGGAATGAGCTAAAATAAAAGCAAAAAAAACAACCCACCCACACATGAGTAGCTGTCACTGTGACTCAGGATGAATCATCAGGCTGCACTCACTCTGAAAGCTTCTTCTATTCAGGAGGAATATGAGTAGGGCTGAAAATGTCCAAGCATTTGCTGTCCCAGGAGAAATATTTCTTATCATTCCCACAGCCAGGCGAAGTGGGCAAATGCCTCGGGTCCCCTAAACTATAGGGGGTCCACAAAAACTCTAGAATTAAATGTACGTAAACTGGTTTGCGCCAATTGAAAGTTTGCTTTGGAATAAGCTCCTCTAAAGCACAAAATCAACTAAGTAGATCAAAGACCTAAAGGTGGGTCCTGCTTTGCTGCCTAATCTTGAAGCCTGACTTGGTACCTGTGTCCAAAATGTGGTTTAGACCATCATTGTTTCAGCTTATATGTTGCATGCCCCTAAATTAATACATGTTTAATCAAAGGTAGCCCAGAAGATCTGCACAAACCGCACAGAGAGTGGAACAAACGGGTTTAATATGGGACCCATCAGCTCCTTTTTTCCCCCTGGGGCCTCCTGCCATAGTTTTTTCACGCCTTATTTGTTACTGTGTGCAAACTGTCATGTCACAGAGGCTTTGTATTCTGAGGCAGATGAAAAGAGGAGCCAGTAGCAAATAGTAGTGGATAGTAAAATACAGATAGTGACCCAACATTTAGGTTTGCAGCCATTTAATTCAAAAGATAGTTGATACTGCTTAATACCAACGGCGCCTGAATGCTGATTGGCTATGGCCGAAGTGAGCTGCACATGTTTCCAGCGCCACCTGGTGGTGTGAATTTGGATGACAAAAACACTTCAATGTGCATTATCAGGGTTTTCTCGTGTACTGCAATTTTACTTTTATGTCTCCCTAAAAAACAATAAGCAAAAATTCTTATTCTTATTTTGGGGCCATGTTTGCCTTTGTTAGATATCAGACAGTAGTGAGCGATGGGGAGTGACGTGCAACAACATACAGAAGTCCCAACTAAATGGGGAATATGTCGATAATCATAAGTCATAATGTAATAAAAGTAATTTATTAATTTAATGAATCACTCTTCTATCACATCACACTGCGATGATGTGACATATAGGCCTGAATATCAACCAAAATTATTTTATAACTGGGCTTTTTGAACAACGCACAATAATTCACTGATTATTTAACATATTGCACTATGACATCTATATTTAATGCAGCGCCTCTGAACAAAAGTATACAGATTTAATAGTAACACGCAGGCGTCTTGGACTTGTATCGCACACATACAGTATGAGAATACAACTATTAATATCAGCGAGGCGCCGTGGTGCTATAGGCTGTACGAGCCACCAGATGTCGCTGTGTTTTGCTGTGTTTGAAGCCCCGCAGCTTCGTGGGGCTTCATCCACCCATCGGCTACCAGATCACGCAAGTATTCACAAAGGTGTGTTGTGAGTAAGGACACTAAAGAAACCAAAGCAGACAGGTCCACTTTCGGTGAAGAAGCCCAGAAAGGTGGATCGAGGTAAACACCCAAACAACTGTAACAAAACAGTTTTCCATTCATCCAGCAGCACACACACACACACACACACACACACAAAGCATTATAGTGCTTGAAAAGATTGCAATTGAAAGTTATGTTTTGGGGTCCTTAAACTGGCATACACGGTGTGAAATTGCATTTGATACAATTTGATATAATGCATCTTCATTAGTAAAATCTAACGGCGTATGACAGCTTGAACAAAACAAATAGGGAAAATTACATATCTAATATCGTAATTAAATTGAATCAAAAAGTAGAATAATGAAATAAATGTACATATAATAGATAGAAAAACAGTAGGTGTATACAGGGCAAAGTATATAGGTATTAATAGCCTAAATAAATAAAATGCTACAAAGACTTGACCTGACGTCATTGCGTGGTTTTCACACCTTTATTACTGGTTACTTGCTTTAAAAGAGTCCTTGTAATTAGATCATTCTAACTAAGCAAACTTTACATTTTGGGGATATGTTTTATTTAGCGCAGTCTAGATATTATAGTAGCCAATACCGATTTTTTAATTTTTTTTATCTTCCTGCTCTGTGATTGGTCAGACTGGACCAGCAACCCCCCCCCCTCCCCCCCTTCCCCATTCCGTTTTCCCCACGTGACTCCGCTCACGTCGCTCTCGCAAAGTTAAAAACAGACTTATCTTACAGGCTGCCTGTTTCAAATGCTCTCCGACTAGTTAAGCTTCCGTCTGTTGTTGGGTTTTCTCTTCCCGGCCGTCAGCGCCGACAAACCTTTGCATTTCACTCTGCAGCTTTTCTGCTCGCTTCGCGATTCGGTTGATTATTTTTTTTGTGTTCACGAAAATAAAACGTCAGGACTCCGATTTTCCCCCCTCCTCCATCACGTGCTCGTTCTGCAGACGTCGGGCTTGCAGTTTTGTTTTGTTTTGTTTTATTTTTTTTGGGAGGGGGGGTGATTTTATTTTTTATTTTTTTGCAGCTTGCTCGACCAGAGAGAAGCGCACCGTTGAGGAAACATTTTTTTTCTTTTTTTTTAGCTCGAGCATTTGGAGAGCGCCATGGCGACCGAAGTGGATACGTGGGCCACCGCTCCCCAAGCCGACGGTGAGTGCAGAGAGACACCGCTGGGCCTGCCGGCCTGCTGGGCTGCCCCCCCCCCGGGTCCATTGTTCCTGCATGGGACGGGCTGCGGTGCTATCCATGCCCCACCATGTGCTCCGTTAAAACCACACACACACACACACACACACACACACAGTGAGGCGCAACGTGTTGCACTTCAAACGCTGCAACTACGATCGAACTCGCGTGTTTGAGCTTTTTGAGCAGCTTTCACGCGGCGCTTGTTGTTGACTGCTACATTTAACCCTTTCGCGTTTCTGATTGGACGAGGCCACGGCGCCTACTTCCGCTTTGACAAGTCGTTGTTTGTAAACACGGGCGCAGTTGCCGAGTGCATTTCGCGGCCTGTTCACCGCAGTTACTGTTCGGTGTTGAACGACGGTGCATGAGTAAGAGCAGTAAGAGCGGGCTGGTTTATGTCTCTTCCCTCCCTTGGACGCATAGCACGCAGGATGTTATGGTTCCTCAATCACCTACCTGTGTGTCAACATGCTGTCGGGCATTTGAACCGTTATTGCAAGCTAGGCGCAGTGCATGTAATGTTACCCGCCCCTTTCCTGCATGAAAATATCTGTTATTTTCTTTTTCTTGTTTTCTTTTTTTTTTTTGATAAAGCAAATGCTTTCAGGACACATAGCGGATGTGTCGGGTTTCAGCGTCGAGAAATGCGACAACCGGATGCAGTTTTTGATTCAACTCGGAACAATGCGGGCAGCGCCGATGTTTTAACTTATCACGTCATCGTGTCGCGTCTTTAATACGTCCAGTGTTTAAGTAACCATTTAAATCTTTGCACGGCGGCTTTGTTTGGACTGACATTTGAGCTCGCGGCTCGCTGGGTTTCGTGCTCTTCCTGTCGCAGCCTGGCGATGACGTCAGCATGCATACAGCCTGCTGTAAGAGCCAACAGGAAGGCCCCGCATAATCTCTGCGCTGCTGTTTTATTTAAAGCTTACATACGTAGTAGAAATGTATAGTTGGTGCTGTAACCAGTTATAATGTATAAAACAGAGTGTGCATGTGTGGCAAGCAGCTATGGGACACACAGAGGTGTGTGTGTGTGTGTGTGTGTGTGTAAAAGCAGCCAGTGCCTCAGTGCTTTTCTGCATGAACTTGGCTGGCTTTTTTTTTTTTTCCTCCAGGAAGGTCAGCCACGCTTGATTGAGAAGCCTCTGTTGATGAGGTAGTCTCTCTCTCGCGCACACACACACACTGTGAAAGACTCTATTGTCTGTGCTGGGAAAAAGAAAAGGGGGCGGAAGCAACTCCTCGATATGTTGTGGGTCAGTCTGGACACTGACCTCATGCAACAGTATGGGGAAATCTGTAAAACATGCACGGTGTAGTTCCGCAGGGCTCATCAAACATGGATCCTCCCAAATGATCAGTTACCTCGGCTTTAAAGACCTGTTTCTGGGTCATAACTAGTGATTACAGTTTAATCTGCCAAGTTATTGAAAAATTACCAAAAACACCCAAATATTTTGATTTTAAAAAGAGAAATATCTGCAAAAGTGAACCTTGTTGCATTTTGATTTTAGATTTAAAAGCACCATTATTGAGTGTGAAAGTTCTTGGACCTTGGAAATGGTAGTTTGACAAAATAATCTCAACTCAAGGTCCAGTTACCAGCTTGTTCTGAGCTTTTATGCCACATCTTACAGCCTTAATCAGTAGGTGGATTTTGCTTGGATGCCAGGTTTGTTTAGTCTGTCAACTATTATTTTTTTTTATTACTGCAATAACACTTGACAGTTTTGGCCATGATGCAGCTTTTTCCAGAAGACCACAATGCCTACTTGGAAACAAAATCCTGAAAAAAAAAATAGCTCAACTTGTTGTCGCACGTCTTTTTAGGGAAGATATGTTTTGGTGTTTTGACTCACTAAATGACAAAAATGAGAAATCAGTTGAGACAATTAGACATGGCTCATTTTATGTGAATGGACTGAGTGTCAAGTAAATTTGTTGCCACAAGTAATCAGTTTGGCCCACGAGGGTTTTGGAGTCATACAGAGCAGGTCTGTGCTGTGAAAAGGGCCCTATAGGTGCAGATTTAAAGCACAACCAACCGTCACAATATTTACATAACTCCTTGGATAAATATGTTAAAAGCGTCATGGAAGAAACCCAATGCCATAAATGTCGAGTCAGATATCTTTGTGGCCTGCTGATTAAACATAATGTTATGTTCTTGACCTTGCTTCTTTTGTTAACCCCCCCCCCCCCCCACATACATTCATGAAAACATGTTTGCACGCACCATCCGTTTGCATTAAGCTCTTAAGTTTGGAAACTGAACAAACCATCCGTGCAAAGTAGTGCTTTACAGTGCACCAGTGGAGGCAACTGGTTGATTGTTTTAAAAAAACAAAAAAAAACCTGCATGATATCAGACTCTCCTAACCGTTTATCTGAGTAGCTCTAATCTTTGTATGCACATTATCTGTGTCGCTCTGCAGCTGTTACAGAGTGTGACTCAAGGTGCACACTCAGCGAAAAAGTTTGCACACGGTTCTATAAAATGGAGTTGCATTGATAAAGCAAGACTCATAACGGTGTTTCAAATATGGCAACGCTTTTTAAAAAAATGTTTTTGGGAGCGTGTGTGTGGCCAGTTCCTTGGCTTCCGTTGTTACTGTTGTATGCTTAAACACAAGGCACCGTATGCACACACGGGTTTAGGCGACGCCGCGTGTCTGAATGAAGCTTTTTAAGTTTATTCTGCCTGAGCCTCCTCTCATTATATGAAATGACAGTTAAACCTCTAAGACATCCACACCCTTTTCTCCTCTGATAGTTAATCACCACAGGACCATATGCAGCAGGGCTGTTTTTCTGTTTTGTTTGACCTTCGAGGACGTCACGCATGCTTTTCTGCGCGTGGGTTGACAGGGAAATATGCCTTTTTTAAAGTACATTTTTACCCAGTTGACCTCTTATTTAACCAGGTTGTTAAATTGAGATTGGAAAGGGGAGGAATAAAGAAAAGGAAGTGTGTGTATACAGGAACGGCAAGCAAGTGTTAAAACAGAAAAGTTGTCCACAATGTTCTGCTTCTGTCCCGGTCCTTGTGTGCACACAACAAACGAACAAATCTGTTCTGTCTGTTGCAACCACTGTTACCTTTTTAACGATGAACAATTTTCACCAAAGTGTCATCAAACTTTATGCCATGCAAGCTGCTGGCAGTCGTTGGGTTTGTTGCTCATTGATTTATAACTTGGCTCATCTTCTTCACTAAGTTTTGACTCCATCGTAAATCAAAGCACTTTGTGAGTCAGTTGAGGCTTTTTACAGAACACGTGCAAAAGATACCTGTGTCATCTACATAACAATGCGTTGCTGTCTTTAAAGATCCCTTCTGCTTTGAATAACTTGCTATTTACTCATTGAAAAATCTATGAATGTGCAAATATTTTTCATGTCATACGTCTACCAGCTGGACACAGTTTGTACGTACACGTCTTAAACTTAGATTTAAGGTGAGCACAGACAAACGTTCTCTCTTCAGCAGATATTGATTTGAAAACGGCCTTCTAGTGTCAGACTCTGCACATACATCATGTGCACATGCAATTGAATAATAATAAGCACTTTTTTGGAGCTGGACTACACAAATGTTGCTGCATTTGAGAGATTCCACCCAAAATAGCAAAACTGCATACCTACAGTTGCATTTACATTAATTGTAAAAACGAGGTCTGTTCCTTGGGAGGAATGTGAGAACTGCTCTCCACTGACCTCCCTCTCATTCATAAACACTGCTACTGTATGGATGCCTACAATGAAATGCCTCAGCGCTGCTGCTCGGGCTCGCTGGCTGTGGAAAGCTGCCACACGGCATGTAGGGCAGAGGCCAGGTCCTCTGCTGGCCTGCATCTGACATCTGCATCTGTGTTTTTTTTAAAAACTGGTTTGTCTGTGGGGGTGGATTTTAAGAACCATCATGACGGTGTTTGTATTCCTTTGGTTGTGCTCTGGTACGTGGGCAGGGTTAAGGACAAGTGAAAGATGAGAGACAGAGTGAGTTTGTTTCTGCAGCTTTCTGGGACGGTGACAGTGACACACAGACCTGCCTTTTTGTACTGTAAACATTAAAACAACTTCTTTACTGACACTGTGAAAGTGAACTTGGTTGTAAGCTTATAACTTATCATTTATTCACATGTTAATCATCTATTCATAATCATTTGGTTTTATACTTATTGGTATTGTAATTATATGGTTGTGTATTTACTTTATTAGCCAGTAGTTCTAATTTTATTCGTGTCTCTAATCTTGAACCTTCATCCAGTTTCGTGTGTGTGCGTGTTGAGCAACCTGACTCCGTATAGGAGGTCAAAAAGGTCAGCTACATGGTGGAATACAGGTCCGTGTATGGAAAAGTTTTCAGCTCAGCAGACTGTAACTCGAGGATTCTGTTGGGTGTTCTGGGTTGAAAAGTTCCTAAAGGTCCAAATGTGTGTGTATAACATGTACAATGGCCAATGGAAATACGTATCTTTGTCTCCAGAATAATACTATAAAAGCTGTGTTCTTGTATCTTCTCTTTGAGATAGCTGATGACTTCTGTCTGTCTCCTGTTGTACAATATATGTTTGTCAACAACCTGTAGGTGTTTCCTGTGTTTTTGTTGAACTTTAAGAGCGTAGGCAGTCTCTCTATGACAGGACACATGATCTCTGCCGTGTTTAAAATCGTGGTTAGCTTGGCTGCTTTTTGTCGTGCTTGTTTTGCAACTCTTGTCTTGGCAAACTGCGCTGGCTTTTATTTATTTATTTTTTTCTGCTGTATTTCAATTGGCCAGTCATGCATTTGGCACACATTGGTTAGTTCCTTATTTACTGCGCTGGCAGGCCCTGTGGCCTACATGAGGGGAAGGAGGAGGTGACACATGGTCGGCTGTTTACAGATTTCCAAGGCCAAGGGTGTGGTGCTGCTCTTACTTCAACAGGTTAATTCAGGGAGGTGTCCCTCTTTGCTTAAAGGTGCTTCCTTTTTTTCATTTGTTATTAACCCTCCTGAGCCGACTAACTCTGCGAAGAAAAAAGCATTTGAGATCTTTTTAATACCTTGTTAAAATAGGTGACAAGTTAATTGTTTTTTCCTGCGCATGAAGTATGATAATTACACTAGTAACCATTTGCTATTTTTGCAGCACGCAGGCTGCTGCTGCTTTTTAGGCTGTTTGCTTTATCTGTGGTGTGGACCCCCACCCCTGCGTCCCCTGTATGTTTTCTACATGCCCTGTAATCTATTGGGCCTTAACTCCTCAAACTGTCATTTGGGGCCCGTGCATAAGGACTCGAAGTATTCATTACACCCTCAGACATTCCTCCCCCTCGTGCTTTCCTTCTCTCCTACAGCCTTGTCATGTGACCATTCCCGGACCCTAACCATGCCATATGTAGTCAGGGCCACTCTAGCTGCTGCGGGCAGATCGCGAGAAGATGGGGGAATAAAAAGAAAAAAGTGGTGTCAGCATTTCTCCAACATGTGTTCCCCTTTGCCCCCCGCCCCCCCCCAGGCCTGCAGGAGCACTCCAGTCCAACTTGTTGTTGCTGTCTCTGTCTCCACACCTAGAAGAAGCAAACCTGGCAGATTTAATAAATACAGTATTTCCTTTACACCAAACAGAAGAATAGTATGTTAACTTAATCAACACACTGGCCCCCCTTAAGCCAGCTGATAGAGCTGGCGAGTGTCACAAGCATGTGTGCGTGAATCTGTGCACGCCAAACAATGTCTCCCAAGTAAACTATACATTTTTAATGTCTCACTTCAGTCATAGACTGTTTGGTGTCATATTTCTTCATGCAATAATATATAGTGTCTTGTGTAGAAAAGGTCATGTCTTTCTTTGAATTATTAAATAATATAAACAGATTGACATAATATTCCTAGTATCACTTCCATTGTGTGGTTTACATTCTCACTAGTATGTTTGTTTGTTTCTGGGACTCATGTCACTCAAGTAACCTTCAAAGCTGTTAAGAGATACACTACATGACCAAACCTATACTATACTGTTTGTGACTGAACATATAATGGCTTTCCATAAGATAAGATCAAGATTTCGGAAACTGGCTGCAGGGATTTGGTCCCACAAGAGCATAAGCGAGGTCCAGCACAGATGTTGGGGGCGATGAGGTTTGGCTTGCTGTCGGCATTTCAGTTCATCTCAAAGGTCTTTGATGGGGTTGAGGTCATGACTATGTTCCGACCAGTAAGGTTCCTCCACACCAAAAACTTCAAATTGCTTTATGGAAAACTGTCGCTGTGGTGTCCACTTACTTCTAGCCATATAGTGTACCTGACTGTCCAATGATGTTTCCAGGGACTTGCGCATGTGTTTATGGCAGTACACTGACAAAAAAGCTGCATTTCTTGCTGTCTCATTGTGGCATAACTAACAGCCCTCTACCGTTCTGATTTTTCTAACCACAGGGATGTTCTCCTTCGACAACAACCTGGCAGATGCTAACCATTCCTACAGTGGCAACGAAGATGTGCTAAATGAGGCGGAGGTGAACGGCAACTGGACGCCTCAGGAGAAGGCGCTCCACGAGGCGCGGCTCAAAGCCAAAGCCAAGCGCCGCCTGCGCAAGTCCTCGTCCCGCAACTCCACCAGCGAGTCCTTCTCTGAGTCAGGAGATTTGGCAGGAAGTGACCCAAACAGTCCAAAGGGCAAAGTCAACACCAATGACCGCAAATCCAGGACGGGCAAAGGCAGAGGCCTGCCAAAAAAAGGTATGTTTGAGCTACACTGGTGTATTTCTGCCTTTTTTTTGTTTGCTTTTTAGAAGCAGACCTTTTTTTTTCTTTTTTTTTTAGCATCAACAGAGAAGGGAAGCAACCTCAGGCGCTGTGCCAGGCCGATGCCACTGAACATTTTCGGTAGCCCAAGAAAGTTTAGCTTTGTAGAGGAGCACCTAAGATGTGGGTGCCTTCTCTTCTTGATGACCAGTTAATAATGATGAACATACAGGGTTGTGGTCTAAATGGAGGGCTGACATGTAATACTAGATGGGGTACCAGATTGGAGATTAAAAAAAGCACTGGTAGAATAATTTGTGAGCTTTTCTGGACAATTTCTGGTGCCTGTGATCAGTGCACATGTGCTTTTATTGTTGACAGTAAAACTTAGATTGGTTGCAAATGTGTTGCATGATCTGCTTGTTCATTAGCTGCACCAACTGGCGATGGCTTTAGCACATAATTATAAGAGTGAACACAGCTTTATGGTTTGTCTGCTGGCTGTCTGGTTGTCTCCAGGTGGGGCAGGTGGTAAAGGAGTTTGGGGGGCTGCTGGGATGGTTTATGAAGATGAAGAGCCTGATGTGCGGGATCCCAACTATGATGAATCTGCTCAGGTGAGTGAGTACAGCAGACTGTTCAGAGATCAACAGGCATATAATAGTTAAAAATGCGAGACCTGGGGTTGATTGTGATTTTTGGGAGTTATACGTCTTTATTAGATCGATGGCAATAGAACGATGACAGGAAATGAGGGGAGAGAGAGATGGGAGTTGACATGCAGCAAAGGTCCCGACAGGATGTGAACTGGGGCTCGTGGTCGTCAGCTTAACGCCTAAGGCAACATGGCGCCCTGGGTTTGTGCTATTAGTCGTACAAACGTTTTACATTTAACATGAAAAGCTAAGCTGTCTGTGAGTAAATGTAACACTTTGACTTTTTTTTCCTTTTGGACTTTCTGTTATTTGATGTATTACAAAGACACATTAAACCCCAAATTCAAACTATTAGTAGCATGTAGTAGTACCATGTGAAAAATTGTGGAATAGTATTAGTAGTGGCTACATTTGGACAATCATCAAGTAAGTGCTGCAACTACATTTATTTTTCAATATTGACTAATCTACCAGATATTGATTTCATTGATTAATTATGTAGTCTAGAAAATGTCAGATTCCAAGGCGACGTCCTCAAATTGCATGTTTTTTCCAGTTCAAAACCCAGTTATTTGACATTTGTGCCTGAAAAATGACTTGGCTAAATAGTTATAGTAGCAGTTGATAGTTTTTCAGCCAACTGATCGATTAATCGTTTCAACTCCATATTAAAGGGAGTTTTTGTCTTTCTTTTGCGCTGTCGAAGCTGATCTTTTAATTTCAAAATGTCTGCATTACCTGTGCGTCAGCAGTCTGTGCGCACATACTCCTGAACTGTTTTTGCCACAGATGAAAGAGCAGCCCCAGCAGAGGTTAGTTTATCACAGTTGTTGTTGGCCTGACCTGCTGTGTGGAGCAGCTTTTTGTTCAAAAGAGGCCCACTGGTCAAAGCCATGGCATATTGAATGATGCCTTTCCTTTTTTTTTTGTTTTGTTTATTTCTTGTGTCAAACAAACGTGCTGATGTTGGAAGGGCTGCTGTTGAAAAACACAGAATGTAAAAGAGGTTTTGCTCTGTGAACAAGACGAGGATTGTCCAACCATATGCACTCTTACATAACTGCTGTATCACTACAGTGCGTCTCTCATGTGATGAATTGTTCTATATATCTCGGGTGGCATATGATCACATAACATTTATTGTAACTTATGCTTAAGTATTTATCTATTGGGATATTCAGTTTTTCATCAGAAAGTCCACATGATTTGGCCAGAGCTAATTTAAAAGACTCCCACTGACATGATTTTCATCCAGATGGCCCCGTCTCATGACAATCAACAAAGTATTCGATCTTTAACCCCGTTATCAAGCAAATGCTCTATGTGATGCAGAAGGCCGAGCTTGTTTGTTCGCATTATGGTCACAGTGACTGAATGCAGAGTGGGAATAAAGCCTCTGTTAGTGAGAAGTTGATAACGGTTTGGGAACGGCCTAGACAAGCAAGTGTGATTTGGCCTTGACTGATATAAGAGAGAATCGGAAAGATCTCAGTGTGTTAACGGGGATCTGGGTCAGAGTCACTTGTCTAGTGCTTGCTCATGGTGGAAATTGTTGGGTTTCTATTATATTATGAGAAGATTGGCTCTATATGATAAGAGCCATGAGATAAACCTCTGTTATGATTCAGCTCTATATAAATAAAATTTAACTGAGTAGTACAGAAAATCCACGGGGCATGTGCAGACGGTGCCCTTTGAATGGGGGGGGGGGGGAATCACCTGATAAAGGATTTCTCAGTTGTATAGGTCACCCTGTCCTTGGAAAAATGACAAAGTAAAAGTGATTTAACTGGAAACTCTAACATGCTTGAGAATGCCCCCTTTGACCAATCCTTGGCTAAAGTATCATTGCCCTCCATGTTGAGTTAAAAAAATAAAGAACCTTTGCTGTAAATTATTGTTTTGGTTCTCTGTCACCTTCTATGGTCAACAATCACATCATGCAACATGAGCAGAAAACAGGAAAGTGAATCACCATTTTGGACTTTTGGCTACAATCCTCCTTTTATTTGTTTTCCTGTTATATGAACTTGGGCATATTAGAAAAGTGCAGGACAATTGAGTTTTTATTTTTTATGCTCTACATTTTACAGGACATTAAAATGGGAGCCAGCTTTTTCTCTTTAAAGCCAAAGTATTTATTATTCTTGTATCATTTTGTAGGTCTATAATTTATTCAATCTGTGCTGAGATAACGCCTACCGTTCGTTGTTCTGCAGGTCAAACAAAGCCTAGTCTAGTCGGACCGGTTTCGACTGACATTCTTGGCATTCACTAATGCAAGCATTGAAACGACGTTATATTATCACAGAAGAAAGATTTTCACAGAAATCTCAGTGATATTGAGCTGAAATTATTTTACCGTGCTATAACGTTTCACACCTTGAAGGTGTAAATTGCTGTAAACTGATAGCGATCATTCAGTCAGGTTGTAGTGATTTTACATTTCAGTGCACAATTCTGAGATAAAGATGTGAAATGCTAAATACTGGATCGTGTAAAGGGGAATACGATTTATATATGCAATAATTAATGTGCACCCACTTTGTTGTGCATGTATGGATGGAGTTTCCTGATTGATAATGTGTTTGTCTTTGCACAGGGGGACACAGTTTATGCAACAGTAGTGCCGGAGGTAGATGAGAAGGAACTGGAAAAAATGGTCAACCCAATTGTACAGGAGTACTTTGAACATGGAGACACAAAAGAGGTCCAGGTAAACTATTTCAAACGAAGCGTTTCCTCTTCCTTCACTCAGTGCATGCTGGCCAGAAATGAGTGCATCTAGAAAAGAAATCGACGGATGAGCCAAGTAATGGAGAGCTTGTAGGCACAGATCATTAGTAACAATACTGATTAGAGACCGTATAGTTCTGTAAACTCCCATGTGTTGCACAGTTTACACTTGCATCATGAATTGACTCCACAGCTATCTTTAATTTTCTTCTTTGTCCTGCCCCCCTTCAGATGTTGCTGAAGGGTCTTAACCTGGGCCCGCATAAGTACGAGTTCTCCTCCCTGGCCGTGTCCCTGTCCCTCGAAGGCAAGGCCAGTCACAGAGAGCTGACCTCCCGCCTGCTGTCTGATCTGTCCGGCAAGCTGCTGTCACAAAGTGACATGGCCCGTGCCTTTGACAAGATCCTCAAAGAGCTGCCAGACCTCATACTGGACACACCCGAGGCTCCACAGGTAGACCTTTATTATATGCGGTGGGGAGAATGACAGGCAGAGACACAGATTTCTGTTTATGTGAATAAGGAACTCCTATTCAGTTGTTTATTTTTAGTACTTTTCTTTACACCCTAGCTGCATTTTTGTAACATACACAAATCAAGAATGTGTAATAATAGCATAGGCAAAGATCACTCGTGTACTAAATCATCATCTGTGTCAAGTGTCTTATAATTGCCCCAACATTTAGTACAATCAAACTCAGTCTGGCGTTGTAAATCTGTCCAAATGGCCATGTTATGTTTGCAATTGTTGTAAAAGTTGAGTCCCATTGTGCAAGCTAATACCTTAAATTTAAAGGGATTTTCGGAGCAGTCGACTTGATTCTGTAATTGTTCAAAGAGAAGATCCCTCTTTAGTTACAGGGATCAAACTTAATGGCTTGATTCCGGAAGAAATGTTCCCTTATTTACTCAAAGTACTATTAAAAATGCTTAATGAAGTTGCATTTAGTCATAAATACATCCTGTTATAAAATATTTTTGTCTAATGTCTCTCAGATGTTAGGCCAGTTTATAGCCAGAGCCATAGCGGACCACATCCTCCCCATGTCTTTCCTGGACTGCTACAAGGGCAAAGTGGACTGTGAGCATGCCAGGTGAGCCAAGACGAGCAACAATTTAAATTCAGCTACGGTCGCTTCTTCTGCAAAGAATCAACCTTTTTTAAATACAAGAGTTGTTGTTGTTGTCTTAAGCCTCTTGAGAGTCATCAAGGAGAATTTATCAAATTAATTTCATGGTGAGATAAGCTAATAAAGGTGATTACAGATCAGTGCTGGCCTTCTACTTTTCACTTTAAGGGTAACCGATGTCTCCCGCAGCACAGTGTGTTTATCAGATACTGTTTAAATAGAATAAAACATCTATGTTGTGGTGCTGTCTTGGTAATATTGGACCTCCCATGCTCACTCTAGCATTACTTTTCAAACAAACTTAATTTGCATAATATATTCCTGTGCAGAACAATCATATTTTGGTTGTGCGTTTTTATTTTATTTTCTCAGAGTGGCTTTAGACCGTGCTGCAGTGCTGCTGACCATGAAGAGAGAGATGGTTCGTCTAGATAATGTGTGGGGTGTGGGCGGAGGCCTGAGACCTGTCAAACATCTCATCAAGGAGGTAACTCAGACCTAACGGAGAATACTGCACATTTTAAAAGCAATAAACTGATAAGTCACTTCCTCGTTTCCATATGCAAAATGATTTAATAAATAACCCCTAATACCTGAAGTCAGTGTTGACATTGACGAGCACTGCTTCTTCGACATTATGTAATGTAAACAGAAGGCAGAAATGCATGCTGGGTAGAGAGCCCCAGGCCATCCCTCTATGTTGCTGTGTCAGCAGAGCAGTTTCCTCCCTTGAGAAGTGGGAATTGCAAAAATGAGGGCACAGGAGGGATCAACAGACACACACCCTGGCCTTTAACCGAAATACAGATTACACACACACACACACACACACACTGTTCATGCACACACTTGCACCCCACATGCTCTCGGCTTTGTCATTGTTTACAATTATTGTTCCATGATCTGGATTCTCTGGAATTTTTTTCGTTCTGATGTGGGTGGGTGTGGATAGCGTGGGAGTTTCAAGTGTCCATCTTGTAAAGTGGAAATTTGGAAGCATTTTAAAAGATCATGTTTAGTAATGGGAGAGTGGTCTGTCTGTTTGTTCTCAGTCATATAGCATTGTGTAAGCCTCCGTAGCCCTCAGAGCTTCTGGTTCTCCTGTCCTGTTTTGATTTCCTGCCTGGCTGTGTGCAGCCTGGGGGGGGGGGGTCCTCTCCTGTGTCACCGTGCTGCCTGTCCACATTCCATCCCCGCATGTTTTGTTTTTTTTTTAATACATATTCCTGCAGCTCAGTGCATTAGCGTTGAGTCACAAGTGATGGTTTTTAGTTTGAGGGTTTTGAACTTGTTGCATCAATCATGCTCCTCTCAAATCTCAAGTGTTCCATAAATAAATGTTAAGCAAACTGGTTGATGCGTGTGCAGCTCAGCAATGAGTGACATAACCAAATAATACTAACAAATGAAGCTGAGACCAAAAGATTCAAGCACAGCTCCAAACAGGGAGATAATGTTTGTTTTTATACTGACCAGCAGTTGTAAGGTACGTCAGACAAGTCAGTCAAGTCTTATTTCCCAAGGACGTCAGGTTATTGCTGGAGTAAATCCCTCATCTATAGTGGCTTGATGAAATCCTTTTTAGAGACGGGTACTGTCAGGTGGTGTTGAGCTCTGTCTCTAGTCAGTCCTGTGATTTCATCCCTGTGAAGACAAAGGTATTGAGGTTTTACAATTACTGTAAATTTGCAATATCCAGGGTCTGTTGGAACAAAAAAGGATTGGTCCTAGATAAAGGCTGGGGAACAAAATCGTGGAAAATTAAAATGACCTGTATTGATGTATAATTCATCAATTTACATTTCCATGGTATTATGACATCAATAGTCATAACATAATCATTGATTCGTTGCTCTGGTTTTCTCTTTGTAACAGAGAGAGATTTAATGTCTGTCTGTCCATCCTGTAGTGTCCTCACAGAAATATTTTAAATGTTATTTATTACATTTGATAGGCTTTACAGGCAGAATAACACCCTCCAGTGACACAGGTCTTGTTTATTCCAGCTGTGTTATGATGCAGTCTGTACACAGAAATCTCAAAGACAAAATAATTGAATTGCGTTTCGCTTTGTTCCAGATGAACCTCCTGCTCAAGGAGTACCTGATATCGGGAGACGTGTCGGAGGCAGAGCGCTGTCTGCGGGACCTGGAAGTCCCACACTTCCACCATGAGCTGGTGTATGAGGTATTACAGACTTGATGTTATTGTGTCTTTGTTTGATTTTATTCTGTTATAAACCAACCTGCACATAACACACATGTCCACATATTCGCAGAGAAAACAAAGGGATCATTTAAAACACTGACGTGCAGAAACACAAATTATACTAATTAAAACAAACAGCCTTTGCAGCTTTTGCAGAGATAATGTTAAACATGATGTCAGAATTTAATGTCCGATTTCTCCATGTTCTCCCTAACTTATGAAAACAAGATGCATGTTAAAATCAGCACAGTGGACTAGTGTATGTGTGTGAATGTTCTCTTCCTGGTATCCAGTCAACTGAACTGCAGAGGAAAATGGGTCGTTTCTGTTTTTTCTGCCAAGGACAGTGTGTGTCTGGCAGAGACTTTCTCTCATTCGCACCACATGTATTAACAGGGCTCAGTCCAACTCAATCAATCCAAAATAGTGAGGCACGTTGCATAACAAGGAACTGTCTATTTTCCATACAAACACAATTGCACAATGCACAAGGTGTGTATGTTCTATTATCTAGTTGCTAAATGTCCGATTGGGTTTTCAATTTTTAGCTTCAGGTGTGTGTAGCCTGGTGCTGTTTGTTCTACATGTGCAGCACATTCAAACAGCTGGGCTTATTCTGCCATTACTCTTATCATATTTGTATTCTTTACAAATAACCACAATTTAAAAATCAGAATTTTCTTTGTATATATATTTTCTTTTTACAGTATTTTTTTGTATTTAACACCTTCTTGCATGTATAAAATAATAGCAGTTGGCAAACACTGCCACCATGGGTGGAAATGTGCAGTTTACACGTGTCTCATCACCACCTATGGATTCTGCTGATCTTTGGCTTTATTATTAGATAGTGGCAGCACACTCCCTTTTCTTACACATATTAAACGTCATATCATTATTTTTCAGGCTATAGTGATGGTGCTGGAGTCAAAAGGAGACACAGCCAGTCATATGATGATAAAGCTGCTGCAGTCCTTCTGGAAAACTGGCCTCATCACTGTGGATCAGATGAACAGGGTCAGTGCCTTTTTTATGTTCTATGTTATAAATATATTTCTCTGACAGACATGATTTCCACTAATGGCGAACTTAACCTTTTATAGTAATCTATTTTATATACTGTTTTCTACGTAGGGCTTCCAGCGCGTCTATGATGAGCTCCCTGAAATCAACCTTGATGTGCCACATGCCCACTCCATCATGGAGACCTTTGTGGACCTCTGCTACCAGGAGTCTGTCATCACCAAACAGCTGAGGGATGCTTGTCCCTCCAGGTTAATTGGCCCACTGATGCGTTTTTTTTAACAGTTTGGACAATGGAGCTCTAGGGCACAGAGAAATAAGCTTTGCCAGACTTTCGCTACACAAACAGTACTTGTTATTAGGATAGATTCATTTTTGGTTTTATTATTTTCACAGGATTTGTTGACGATGAGAAGAAATATAAAATATAACCAGCTTTAACCTTTAATATTGTACGGCTCATGCTAAAATTACACTAACCTGTCTCTCAAACTCTATCTTGTCCACTAGAGGGCGGAAGCGTTTTGTAAGCGAAGGAGATGGAGGAGCGATCAAGAACTAATCCGGAAGAGGAAGAGCAGCAGCAGGAGGAGGAGGAGGGGGGTGTCTTCAGGTTCTTCCACCCTTTTCCCGCTCCAGCATGTTTTCTCTGAAAGCGGAAACCCTGGCAGTTTGAAGTTTCCTTGCTCCTCACTTGATAATGTTGTCATTACACAAACCAGCGTTGACGTTTGGTGAAAGCAGACTGAAGAGTGGCCCCGGTGTTCAGTTCCCTTCACCCTCTTAATCACTGTTTTTTGACAATTTTTTTGTAAGAATATTCTTTATTTCTGAGATTTATATGCCCATCTGGCCTCAGTCTTTGTACCTGTTTGTCAAGAATAAGTCAGAGTGGCAGAAAGACAGGTGGACAGGCTGGGGAGTGTGAGATGTGAATTTGGGCTGTTTTGTCTCTTGCTTTGTTTCACCTGTTGCCATGTCTGTATTTTTTTTTTCCCCTTCATGTAATGTGCTATAAATGGGAGGAAAATAAAAGCAGAGCTTACTGTACAGTGAACCAAATGTTCACTTTGTAAAACAGTCAAAGCAAGAAGGGTTTATTTGAAACTTGCATTAGGACAAAATACACATTGGAAGCCCTTTCTGGAAAAATAAGAAATTGCAGTTAATGTTTGTTAAAAACAAACAAAAAAAGAAATCATTCTAAAAATTAAACAGCAATATTTTGAGCACTCTGACTTTGTTTCCAGTGAATGAATCTACAGCTCAAATGGTCAGCAACAGCAATATACAACATAAAGCCACCTTCTGTACGGAGAAGAATTAATCTGGAAATTGTCTTTGAAACTTCAATATCTTGTCTGTGAAGTGGCAACCCCAGCTTTGCTTGGAAAACAGTTTAAGCATATTCAGACTTTTCTGCCAGTGTTTGTAACAGTTTTACATGTTGACCAAAGTTAAAGGATATGGCAAAGAAATATATTTCATTCATTAAAGCGCAACAAAATGGGAGTTTCTTTTGTTGTCTTTGTTTTCATGCCAGCAGTATTGATGAAGGTAGTATGTGACTGCGCATGCGCAGTGGAGCTGTAGTGGTCCACGTCCACCACGTTTCTTAGTCACCAGCTGTGATCGTCCGCGTCTCATTTTCCTTTCCAGTCTTTCTTTGCGACTAATAGTCAGCGCCGGTGTAAAACAATCCTAACGTAAACCCATTGTTTGCCCACGTCCGCAGTTTGATGGTTATTTTTGTTTAGTAGCATGGTGCGCGATTGATGACGTCACACACACACACACACACACACACACACACACACACACACACACACACACGGGAGCGGAGTAACCAGGAAGTGGCTAGTAAGCTAGCAACGGACCATGAGCGGCTGAGACTCCGGTGTTGTGACAGGTCTGTAACCATTTGCCCTGCGGACATATTGAAGCCATATATATATATATGTTGTTTGTTTTTTTATTGCGACAGCCGGTCGGTTTCGCTCAAAACTAACATTAGCATGTCGATATACTACTAACGTTAGCGAGCAGCGTGCAGCCTGCAGGCAACGTTGCGGTGCCGGGGCGCAGTGGCGAGACACCAACGGAATGTGTTCTGGTTCAGACAGGTGTCGGTGGTCGCTTCTTAGATTGGAGACACTTTGTATAGAAGCTGCGCTTAATTTATGAAATATGTGCGCCGTAATAACGCATTTTCAGCCGTCACACACACACACAGCCTTCTTAGCCTGAAATCACGTGACCGTAACGGACGTGGCTCCTGCAAGACTCACGCCGGCAAGGATGAGGACGATTTTTACGTGTGATCTTTTTATAATTCTGGCCAGATCCTGTACTGTAAATACTCTAGTATACTCTAAACGTTAACTAAACCTAATGTCTAATATAACTACTGCAATTAATCCTGCTTTCATGCAACTGTTTAGAGAGGTGTGTGTGGTCATTTTGGAGGCTGCAATTTGTGAATCTGATCGAGTTTTACTTGGTGTTTCTTATATTTTGTCCACCCTATTTATATCAATGATGGTGGACTAAATATTGAAATATACTCTTAGTATGTTGCAATACAACTGAACTCTTAAGTTGAATCAACACCTTTCTAAAAACAGTTTCAACAAAACCTAAACATTATAACCGTCACGGGGGTAGGATTTCTTGCAGGACTGTTGTGTTAGACTGCATCACTTTTAGTTTGGTGCACCTAATAAACTGGCAACTGACTAAACTATAGTTCACATTGCAAATAGCAAAGGTGTAAAACATGGAATATGTGTAGTATATTAGTGTTACTGTTAGATATTTGCCTTTTTGTGAGAGCTACACAGCCTACACCCTGGCCCCACTTTTTATTTTCTTGTTTGTTTAAATGTAAATCATCTACACCTATGTGTGCTTTGTCTGACTGTAACTGTGAGACTACCAGTCAACCATGCAGCCAGTGTATTTATTTATATAGGCAAAAAGCACACTTCACAAATTTGCCTCAAAGTGCTTTATAATCTGTACAGTGTAGCACATCCTTTATCCTTAGGCCTGTTATTCATTTAAGGAGTTTTTCTCTATCCCAAAAGAAAGAGAAATATCAGAAGCAACATGCACTCAGTTACCAGTATATTAGTTACATCCAGCTAAAACTTAATGCATTCCTGAAATAAACCTTATATTCATGAAGGCTTTAATGTTCAACCTTTGGTGAAACAGTTTTGATATCTAGTCTACCTGAGTGAGCCTCCAAAATGACCATTAAGATGAATCAACGCTTAACTGAACAATTTCAACAAAAATGAAACATTTATAACCTCAATTAAAATAGAATTTATTGCCGGTCTGTTGCATTCGTTTTAGCTAGATGTACCTAATAAACTGGCAGCCAAATGTACATTTCAGCTGAGTGGTGTGAGTCAGACAATCAATAATCAAGTGATCATTCACAAAATGGTTGGTTTATAAGCACATAAGAAAGCACTGTTCAGTTTCTTTTCAGTTTCCTTGCTGTTGCTACACACAGAATGAGTGAATTAGTTCATCAAAATATCTTCCTCCCTCCTCTTGTTCTCAGCTTCAGAAGGGCATGATGGGCAGGCAGAGGAAGAGGGTGGTGACCAGTGACGCTGCTCCGCCTCCAAGGAAAGATGAGAAGCCCTCTGCGTTTCACCGCAAAGAGAAGAAAAAGAAAGTTGATATTGGCAAAGTCTTCATCAACATCTCTATTGGCCTTTGCATATTCAGCCTGATCTGGTTCTTTTATGCCCTCTACATGCGGTCTGCCCTGGCCAAACGGGTGGTGACCCTGCACCCGTCACCTCCTGTCCTGGATGCCAATAGCAGCAGTGCCAAGGTTTCCCCAGACAGGTTCTGGGGCTCATACAGGCCTCAGGTCTACTTTGGCATGAAAAGCAGGAGTCCCAGGTCGATTGTGACAGGTAGGCAGACACAGAATCAAGCCGAAGCTGCTAAGTGAATTTGTGGCAGATCACTTGAAGGGAAAATCCAAGCCAAAGTCACTTTTTGATTAAATATTTTACCGATCAGATTCAATTTGTGAATTTTCATATGAGAGGCTGATACCATCAAGATTAGCGGTGATGACGTCATGTAGAGACATAGTTGGTGAATAATGGACACACATTTCCTGGGTCGTGCTGTGTGATACTGACAGAATCAAATATCACAATATATGACAGATTGATACAGAGTAGACAATACAATAATGTGTCACTATGTGTTGGCTATGATGATGAAGCAGGTTGCGAAGCATTGTTCAATCAGATTAACACTAATGAGTTTAGGGGATCAAATACACAGAGTGTTATTTCAAATGGCATCTATCAGAGATCCTAAAGTTACTGAAGATATGAAATATATCGGGCTGAATTCTGTCGACATGTATATAAATGAAGCATAATACATCTAAAACATTTCCATTATATGGAATGGTGCAGCTATAATAAACATGGCAGTCTTGAGTTTGAATATTTCACGTAGTGTAAACATCATATGGCTTTAGTGAATAAGCTAATACAAAATATATGCGATACTGTCAGACAGTGTAGAATAAGATGATTTTTCCAGTCTAGAACCTACTTAAAGAGAAAAAAATTTGGAAACCTGGATGTTAAGGGTATCACTATATTACCAAAATCCAAAAGAATATGTACAATAACTAAAAACATGGCTCAAGTCACTGGAATACCACAATGTAAATTTAGTTTTAGGGTGGATTTTCCCTTGTAATATTCGTTTGTTTTTTCAAAATATTTGCTTTGCTACATTAATCAAATCTTGCTGTTTATTGTTTAATTGCACCAAATTAGGGACAGTGGGGAAAACTGTCCTAAACTTGTCAAATTCAAGAAAATTCAGCTAATTTGGATGACCAATATTGTTAAGTAGTTGACAGCTGAACGTGCACAACATTTTCCAATGTTGATTGACACCGAATTAAGCATTGCTTTTTCTGGTAGCATGGTGCATGTAGCCAGTTGGGAGTTGCCTCTTATACGTATAAAACTGTTAAGCTAGTTTTTATTTTCCAAATACTAACTTTGTGCATCTTTTTTGCTGTGCATATGTATTTACTTTGATTGTCATATCTCCCCAGGCATGATGTGGATGCGTCAGTTTTCTGACACGGATGTAAACCTGAGGCACACTTGTGAGCAAGGGGATCGCTTGCAAGGCTATGGCTGGCTGATGCATGATGGGATCACCTTTGGTGTCCAGGAAATCCGAGACAGTGATTTCACACTAACCACGGAGTTTGTCAAGAGGATGGGAGGGGATCACGGAGGAGACTGGACCTGGAGGATCACTGCCAAGCAGCATGTGAGTACTGACTGTTCATTCAATTCAGCCTTATGTGCAGATGTTCCCTCACATGACCCAAATATATTTTGCATGGTAAACATTTACCAATTTTTTAAACGTTTACCAAGCAGTTATTGTTTATGTTGAATGATTTCTGTTTTAAGTTTGATAATAAAAAGCTGCTGTTTTATTTTTTTACCCACCAGAGCTCTTCCCCCCAGGCGCCAGTCATTTCCCTGATGATTTACGCTGCAGCAGACACACAGGGCTCACTGGACGCTCACGTTGAGGAGAGAAACCGCATCGCATCCATCACTGGTTTCTCAGAGGAGCTTGGAAACTTTAAGATCACCTTTCGAAAGCCAGTTACTGGGGAAATATCCAATGCCAAATATGCCAGGTAAATGCATGAATACAGGAGCGAATAGTAAAGTCAGCAGCAGTTTCAAAAGACAGTGATTATGGACAAGGAAGCTGGAGGGAACACACTGTAGAAAGACTGCCAGTGTTCAGGTTCAGGAACTGCCTGCAATTGACCCAAAAGGCTTTGGCTAACTAAATCATTTCTTAAATTAACACAATATAGTTATGTTTTGCAGTAATAATCAAAATAGTTGAGTTAATCAATCAGTGTGTGTAAATGAGCCATATGTAGCTAAACTTCCATAGAAAGGTGAGAAGACATCTTCACATAGCAGCGATGAGCTGTGGCTATTTAAGCTGCATATGGGTAAAAGATCCATGCACAAAAGAATAACCCTAAATAACCCTGGTGGAGTGTACACCATTAATTCTGAGTCCTTATCGCAACAGTCCGGGTTAAATTCCAGCCCTTTGCTGCATGTCATCCATTCTGTCTCTCTCGCTTTTCTGTCTCTCTTCAATATAAAGAATATATAATAAAGGCAAAAGTGCTTCCATAAAATATATTACGGTGTGATGAATCACCAAATCTTTTATAGAAGAAAAGCACTATTTGTATGATGTGTATATTTATGAAGTTTGAAGTCTGTTGCACCTTTCTTGATTCCCAGCTTCAGTTGTGTAGTCTTTGGATGATACTCGGTAGTAATGTTATGTTGCACTGTAGTGTGACCCTACATTACTACTGGGGTAAAAAGCAAATCCAACGCTAGATGGCAGCAAAAGCAGGATTTTCAGCCTATGTTTCATTTATTTGTTAATCCAAAAACATTGTCGGAATTAGGTTTTTTAAATTCTGAAAGTTTTCTGAACATTGGGATATAAACTATAGCAGGATATACTGTATACTATATATAATGTAAAAGCCAAAGAAGAGCAGGCCCTTTCCATAAGGGAGCACAGCTGTCAGTATTTTCTGTATTCAGTGGATCAGGACTCTCTGCTAGCAACAATCATAGGTAGCAGCAATATTTCACACTTTCACGAGGGCCAGAGAGGAACAGCATCCCAAAATAGAAAGGTACGGTATACACTGATAGAAATGTCAAGAATTGTTTGATTTATTTTAGGATGATTGATCATAGTGCGAGTGAGAGCTTATACTGTGACAAGTCAGTGAACCTCTGAGTCACCTCTACAATATGAGCCTGCAAAGGTTTACACCATGTTCAAGGTTTTGATACAGTGCTAACGGTTCACAAACATAGCTAGCGCAGTTGAGATCCCTTGTGTGTCAGTGACTGACTATTGTGTGACCGCTTTGATTTAATAGATTTTGAAAGTACTGGTCAGTTAACAACAGTCCCTTGTCTTTTCAGTTACAACTATCTTCAGACTGTCTCTTCTGGCTTGGAGAAGCTGACTGACATCGTAAAGCACAGTCTGAACCGCAGGTTTGTCTACAGCTCTCCTTCTGGTGACAAGAGGCATTACATAGCTGTAGACACCTACAAGCCCCCTCAGCATCAAAACCAACAGAAACCTGCTGACACAAAGAAAGACAGCGACTTTGTGGTTCACCAGGTGACTGTCCAGACGCCATTCCAGATTGAAGTTCTCTTTGAGTCTGGGAGCTTCCACAACCGTCCCAACCAACTCGTGGGCTCCATCATGACTCAGGAGCTGGAGAGGAGGAAAGCAGAGTTCAACGAAAAATTCGAGAAGACCTTTGGGCTTGAGAGAAAAGGTTTTAGTCAGGCTCAAATTAAGTTTGGCAAGGCAATGCTCAGCAACATGTTGGGTGGAATGGGCTACTTCTATGGCCAGTCAGTGGTACAGTCAGTCTACAATGAATACCCGCTCTTGTACCCTGAAGGTGCTTTATTCACTGCCGTACCGTCACGCTCTTTCTTTCCCAGAGGATTCCTCTGGGACGAGGGCTTTCACCAGCTGCTGCTGAGCAAGTGGGATCCCCAAGTGACAAGGGAGTCTATTGCCCACTGGATAAACCTGATCAATATGGAGGGCTGGATCCCCCGTGAGCAGATCCTGGGAGATGAGGCTCGCAGTAAAGTCCCAGCTGAGTTTGTAGTTCAGCGTAACGAGAATGCCAACCCACCTACTCTTTTCTTAGCTCTTCAGGAACTTATTCAACAGCTCTCTTCAAATCCAGAGAAGGTGTCCTCTCAACCGACCTTGCCTTTGCTCCGACGGCTCTTCCCCAGACTGAAAACCTGGTTTGAATGGTACAACACCACACAGACAGGGCCCCTACCAAACTCTTACCGCTGGCGAGGACGTGACAAGGACACTAATCTTTTCCTCAATCCCAAGACCTTGACTTCTGGGCTGGATGACTACCCTCGGGCCTCACACCCATCAGCAGATGAGCGCCATGTGGATTTGCACTGCTGGATGACCTTGGCCTCAGGCATCATGGCAAGTATAGCCCGGCTTCTAGGCGAGCCCCATCAGGACTATGAACTCGCCTACCAAGTGCTCACAGACAATAACCTCCTGAATGAGCTCCATTGGTCAGAACAGCTTCGTGCTTTCAGTGACTTTGGCAACCACACCCAGGCTGTGTCCTTGCTGCAGGAGAAGGTGTACGTGCCTCCTGGACAAGCCCGTCATCAGTTCCCTGTGGCACGCCTTGTGCGCTCAGTCCGCCGGGCCCCTAAGCTGCAGTATGTTAATGCTTTGGGTTATGTTAGCTTGTTCCCTTTCTTACTGCACATTCTTACACCGGACTCACCCAAACTAGAACATATCTTCCGTGACATGAGAGACTCCAATAAGTTGTGGACGCCCTACGGCCTGCGTTCACTCTCTAAGGCTGATCCACTGTATATGAAGCGAAACACGGAACACGATGCCCCCTACTGGAGGGGACCGATATGGATTAACATCAACTACTTGGCAGTCAGAGCCCTGCACCACTATAGCAACACAGAAGGGCCATATCAAGAGAAGGCAGCTGCTCTTTATGAGGAACTCAGGACTAACATTATCAATAATGTTTACAGAGAGTATGTTGAAACAGGGTATATCTGGGAACAATACAATGACAGCACGGGCAGGGGTCAAGGAAGCCACCCCTTCACTGGATGGTCAGCCTTGACGCTATTAATGATGGCTGAACAGTACTGATACTGTAGATTTCATCTCATGTTTTCTAAGATGTTGGCCTTCATTTATTTGGATTTGATTGAAACAACATGATCAGGTGTTAATATATAGTATTATGTCTTGTCTGGTTGATGAAACTCTACTAGCCATTGATTCAGCTTAAAAATAGGCATTTATGATCACATTTCCACATTTAACCTTTCATTAAAATAACAGGTTTCAAACAGTTGCTCTCTGAAGGGCAATTTCAAAGTGTAAGTGCAGTTACCATGTCTTTGCTGTGTGTGGAGCCAAGGACTGTCTAGCGCTTCAGTTAAATACTTAAGATGCATTTAGAAAACCCTTAATGAACTCATATCCATCACAACTACAGACACAGGCAAGTTTATTGCTTCCAACTGAAGTGTTTTAATATGGAAAATCAAGACAGGTGATTATAGTATTGTCATATAATATGCAGGAAACTGCTGGTCCACTTCTGAGGGAGGGTTCATGCTTGCACACTATATGTGTGATAGCGTTTATGAACAACTCTTATCAGATGTGTCAGTTTCTGTCTAGGAAAAAAAGTGCATAAATGAGAAAGTTGTGCATTCACTGGACAAATGATAGCCATTATTCTGTATTGTGCCATTTCATTTTAATGATGTGTCCTCAGTTCTGTCTTAATGATAGGCCATTTTGATATTTGATCACAGGCTTTGAAAACAGAAGTTCTACACATTCTTGCTCAAAATTTCTAAAAATACTGCTTCTAAAAGCAGCCTTATTTTGTATACACAGCCTGTGGTTTAACTGGCAGGGAATGCAACGTTGACTGTGAGGTTGATTTTTGTTAAGTTAAAAACAATAAACGGTTTAAATATTTTTTTTGTCATACTGTTATTTTTTGCTAATGTTGGTGTGTTACTACCTCCATTGATATAAACAAATTAATTATTGAAATTAAGCCTATATGTACAATCTCTGCTTGAAATACAATAGACAATGACCTTCTATCTCCGTCCTTACTTTTTAAATTGAGCTTAGTTTTTATGGCTCAGACCATGACACTCCTTAACACTGGGTGCTTCTAATTGGCAATCAGTACTCGTGAGTAACTGCAGATGAAGGAATCAGCTGAGTATTTCAGAAATGAAAGTAGTCTTTCTTTGCAAACACAATTGATAAATATTTGTCTTTATTTAAAGTAATGTAAAACAACTGACTACAACTGCAATTTGAAGTAATAATATTACTTATTCACGCTGTGTAAACAATTCAGTATATTAATGCAACTTATTGCCAGCAACTGTTGGTTTCTCCATGTTAGAGTACATACATGTTCAGTAAATGCACAGCAGTGTGTTCCATAGTTTTGAACATGCGCTTCGATAGTAATCTTGAAATCGTAAAGTTGCTCTTCTTGCCAGACGAAATCCCACCAATACTCAATGTACAGTATTTAATGAATGTTAGACAGTACAGTGTACAGCCAGCCAGGGTATTTTAACCTCATACTCAGTGTGTATCTTTAACAGTAGGAATATGATTGATTTGTTGCAATATTACTATGCAGTCATAATTCTTACCTGCCTCCAGTTGAAGTTATAACTGTCCTTTCATTGCATATAATGTTAAGTACCGTACTGAAATTACAAGATCTTTTTCTTGAGCTTGTAGTTAATCACTCCTTAGTACAGATGTCAGTCAAAGCGGACAGTAGCTTGAAACACACTGTGACCTTAAGTACAGCAGCCATGTCCTCTTTTTTTTGTCAGGCACATTTGAAGGCCTCTGGCTGACGTCAGTCTGCTTTTTTGCTTGGTTTCCATGGAGCGCAGTTGCTGTGAGGGCTAGGTGCTTAATTAGCTAAAATCAAAAGGCATGCAGAGTGCATAGATGGCAAACTCTTTTCATTCCTTGACATATGCTGGTATACAGTGGCAATGTTCTTATTAATACTTTGACACCAAAGATAAAACGTGAGAGCACTGATATGGGCTCTCAGTCTGTGTGCATGACCACTGGGTTCCAACCCCTAGACTTTTGTGAATCCTTTGAATGGGCTAGATGTGTAGTTGTATAGTTGAAGGCTTAGCATGGTGCATTAAGGTTGCTTGGCTAAAAATAGTGTCTATCAGTTCACAGAACAGCAGATAGGCTGTGAAGCCACAGATTGGAAACACATTTATCAGAAGCTACAGCATGTCCCTCTGTGTTTCTACTCATGAACACCATAGATACTATAAATTAACAGCTACTCGAATGAACATTGTAAGTTAGAACCCGGTGTGCATCTTAAAAAGGGTTTCATATTCATCTTTTAGCATTTTTTCAACATTTTGAAACGTACAGTTGACTGAATCGCTGTGAGTTCAGATCTCAAAAAAAACGTGTGCAATGGTTGCCTTCGGGATCAGTCGTGGGAGACGCAAGCTCATCATTTGACCCTTTGACCTGTTAACGCAAAACACGGTATCAAGGGATTTGGACAAAGATGAGCCATATCCTCTTCCTCTTTCGTTGTTTCTCTCAGAGGAAATGGATTCCACATCCCCTCAATACGACTACAGTCGAAAATGCATTTATTTCTTTGAAGAGTGCGGACAATCTGTGTGACTAAAGCACTCACTGCGCAATCCATCCCCCTCACCCAAGACCCTTTTTTCACAGTGAGATGGGATAATAGCCAAACAGCATCAGAGCTAACTAATGTGACTGCATAATAAACAGATGAGTCAGGGAGTATTCATTTGCATATCATCCCAACCTTATCAGAGCTTCTATATAGTGAATTTTTTGTGATTGCCTACTGCCAATGAATTGGCTAGGGAGTGCAATGAACACGGAGTGAATGCGGTGTCCAAATGGCCCTTGCTCAGTGTTGAAATATAATATTTTTATGATGGAAATCATTATACATCTGCAGAGTAATTATAAAGTTGTCTAATAGTTGCTGGAAATACCCCCCTTGTAGCACTGACTGCTGTATTGAATGTAATTACTGGGAACTTATGCTAGAGGGAGCTAATTAATAAGGCATTTGTGAGTGGAAAAGAGGCTTTTTGAATACAGCTTAGCTATCATTTTACTTACAATGGAGAGCTACTTAGAATTGAAGCAGTATAAGTGGATAATTATGCTAATGGCTCAATTTGGATTTAAGATATGGTGGCAGGCTGTATTTCTAGGTGATCACTGCTCCTGCATTATAGTGGCTCTCACACAGGTTTTCTGTGCGTATGTGGGCTTGTATGTTCATATCAACTCATTGGAGATGTCAGATGTTTTGTCCTGAGGCCACACGATAATGTGTGTGTGTGTGTACTCCTCCGACACAACTTTTTTTGCCTCCCATGCAAATAAACAAGGCTTTTGGGCAAACTGGCTATGAACGTCTGCTTCTTGTGACGTATGCATGTTTTTCTGTCCTTGTGTATTCCTCAGGCCTCATTGCGATGAACCGTTTAATGTGTCAATTATCATTAGCTGACTGCATGTTAATGTTATTCGTGGAACTCAGTCTTTGACATCACTGCCCTCCCAGGACAGTCCAGCAGTGTTTGTTCTCCTTGACATCAAAACAGCAAGCCTTCCTCCCTCTATTTAATTCAGTCACCATCAGCATCATCAGCCACACTGACCTAATTGCTCTTGATCCTTAATGTCTTTTTTATAAAATACCCTGCAGGAGCCAGCATCTCCAGCTCTCTGTACCCTGCCTTTGCCCCTCAGAAGGTAGCTGTTGAACACCAAACTTGCCTCAGCCAACATAGGTCTATGTATGTTATGTAAGGCCCACTATAAATAGGTTCACCCGGGATCTTTTGTCTTTACCTGATTCGCTCTTAGCCCAACAGTTTTTATTTCTGGAGAGAGCTGTGGAAGCTAGTGCAATGTAGAGCTGGCCGTTTCCATAGTTACTTTTGTTAGCTGCAAGCTCTTAACATTCTTCATCTGGTTCCTCACATGTCTGCTGTTAGCTATTTGTTTAAATCTGTTTGCATTGCATGCTCCCATAATGACTGTATGTGCATCGATAAACTAGTGATGGAAACAATGCTTTCTAATTATTAACATTCACATCTTTTCATACACCTTGTGGTGTCAATGGATTGGGGGAAAGAGCAACAAATAGAAATCAGTGTGGGTGCAGATGAGTCAGAGACTAGAATATGTAGAGTATTAACTTCTGTTGGTCAAAAGTACATGCAATTACTCCCATGTTGCATGATAATGATTTTGTGTAGTAGATGGTATTAAGTGTCAGTCTAAGGGGATTGTTGCTGTATCTGGTAAGGCAAATACGTTGCATTTAGTGTCAAATTGCATATTTATTGCACTTCATTTACTGTTATCTAACATACTATCAGTTATCTGGGAGTGAGGGCAGCTTAGTTTGAATCAAACATTTCTTGAATCGGTTGTGGAGATGTTGTAATTAAAAGAAAATATGAAAATTCTCTGTTCTATTTCATGGATTTCTCTCGAAAATGTCCAAGCAGTTAGGTAACAGCAGGTACAGTAGTTGGATCGGGCCCAAGAATTGGACTGTCAGAATGCTGCGAGCATGGATCCAGCAGAGGAGAGGGCAAGGTGGGAGCCATGCGAGTGCAATGTGTGTGGAGGAGTCTGGGGGCATGGTTAAAGAAACACTGGGGCATTCCGCAATCACGATTGGAGAGCTGAATATGATTCTCACCCATCCCTGTTTTAGAACCAAAGAGTACAGGCGGCTGGGGACCAAAGTGGGCGAGTGCGAAAGTATTTTTGGATCGCACGGGAAACCTGCCACACCAACAGCAGCAGCAGCATCGGGGCCTGGTACCGGGCTTCCCTAACCCACTCCCACTCTCAGAGGAAGAACAGGAGAGAGATGTTCCTTCAAAGGAAGAACCACGCTTCTGCTGCTTTTATTTTTCTTATTTGTGCTATTTTTCTTTCAAATGCCCATTGTTTGAATGATGATGTAGTATATATAACTATGCAGAGCCCAACATGACAGAGAGAGAGAGAGAGAGAGGGAGAGAAAATAACGAACCTGGCAGCTGAGGCGAGTATCTCGTATTTATAGAAAGTCGTGTTTCCGGCAGAGGTTTCTGTGGTTTTAGCACTCCCAATCCATTTTTGCGGTGTCTTACAGGCCCTATTGTATCCAGGTTTAGATTGAAGATGTTCCCTCATCTAGCGCCTTGGGGGAAGATTTGGCTGTGAGACATGTCAGAATGTGATTTGGGGGAGGCAGATGGATTTCACCAGCTCTTGTGCAACCCTGGCTTTCGTAGGATTGCTCAAAAAATCTGCTTTGCATCCACAAACTTAAAAAGGCATTAGTCAAAAGTACAACACAGCACATATGCATTTCATTACTATATGGATGGAGGAGAAGCTGTAGCCTTTTTTTAATCTCAGGTTTTTTGCATTTGTCTTATAGATCCAGTTCAGTACTTCCTGTATAACCTCTCCAGATCATGGTAGGTTTTAAGTGCTTTTTTATTTCAAACAGCAATGGCAGCCTCTGCATCTCAGTGGATTTCCTGGTATGGATCAGGTTCTTCTATTATTTACTCTCAAACAGTGTGGGTTGCATAGTTGGTTGACAGAATGCCAAGGCATTGAGACTTTGACGAGCTATTGTACATCAAGTGAGACATATTTCATTTTGAAGTAAAAATTCTAAGTGTAGTAATTCAGTTGAGTAGTAATTCAATTCAATTAGATTCTTATGGTCTTGAAGTAAAACTTTGCCTGAGAAAATGTAAAACAAAAAAGAAAACCGGAGCTGTGCTGTCCACTAAAATTCAGAATTATCTGTGCAAATCCATCGATGAACAGAAACTGGCTGCTGATTTTCAATAACAGGTGAAAGTCCTCCACTTATCTGATTCGGCTTATACTAGAATTACAACATGCTTTTCAGAACAAATGCAATAATCATATCAAATGATAAGAATAACAAATTATGACAGTGCTTCTGGTCTCTGGTTGGGACTTGAGGTCATAGTGTAATGGGGAGCAAAATATATATAATATCTAAAAAAACGTATCTAAAATTAACATGGACAGAACCCAAATGAGATGATTTTATGCTTTTAGTTTTGTCAATAGCTTGGACTGCTGCACAGTTCAGAATCAACAACATGCCACAGCTTGTAGATTTATTAGATGTGAATCAACTTTGTCTGAAGCAGCATGTAACATTTTATAAATGCTTTTATTTTTATATGTTTGTGAATATGGTTCATAAATGCTCACACAACCAAATTTGTCTGTATTAATGGGTTAGATTAGCTTAGTGTAGACAGTTTTTCTACACTAAACACAAATGAACACTGAAGAATGACATCAAAAGTCAAAATAAGAAAATACAGAACAGATTACTGTCCACCCAATCCTTCATCTTCCAGGCAGCGATCTCAGAGGGCAGTCACTCCTCACTGCCTCTTCAACTCTATCAGGCACCCACCTGCAAGCAAAACTCCCACACCCTGTCCAGGAGAGAACCTGAAAATAACACGACCAGGGGGTTACATATACAGTATGAAGAAAATAATTTACCTTTCCCTGGGGCACAAAGCTTTCACTTCAGTTATGAAAGTAATATTAGGCATCACACACAATTAATAACACTGGAGTAATGTAGTCAACAATTTCATCAACAGACACTGAACATTTTTCTGTTTGACAGTTTAAATGCAAGTTTGAGTAGGTCTTTAGTTGTCAGGACATTGTATTTTTAAGCATGTACTGTTGAGACTAAACTACTACGTTGCAAAATTCCGGATTCATTACATTTTAAATGAGCTGTGTTTTTGCTGTACAGGAGCATTTTTAGCCATGCTAACGACTCTACCCTGAGTTAGTTTATTCCTCTATTTTATGCCTCTTTTGAAATGATACTATACATTTGTGAGGCTTTGTCTTAAAGATTTACATTTTCAGCAGGAGCAAATGAGCTTGGAGTGTCAGCAACAGGGTACTAACCAGTTGATCCTATTTTAGGTCAAGACTATATTAAAGCATGTTCAACTCATGCTTTACTGAAATGGTCCATTCAGTAGAAGTACCAAGATATCCTTTCATTAAAGAAATGTTTCATCTTCTTTCCATGGCCAGTACTTTGAACCTCTTTTGAAGTGAATATCCTTGTTAACGCATGGAAGCAACTTTGTGTTGCTCTATATATTCTATCTCAACCTACCACACCGTTCCCTAAGAAACAGGAGCATTTTGTCTCACGGCGCTAAGATGCAAGGGAATGAAACAAAGGCTTTCATTTAACTTTCACAGCTATGGAGTTACCCGTGAGCTATAATGTCAGTAAGTGCTAACATTACATAAATCCATTACTTAGTCCCTGTGCTGTGGCATTTTATGGAGGAGAGAGGTTAGCCACACTGCAGTTATCATAACAGCATTCCATGATCTGAACTCTGTGTGATCAGATTGGTTTTAATAGACTTTGGATTACTTGGAGGCAGTTCCTCAAAGCTAAACATCTCCGTGCCTAGAATTAGAGTGCAGATCTGAGGTGAAAACGATTTGTTCAGGAGAATGTCACTGCTGCAACGAAAGAGCTTATATGCTATTATCATACACTACCTTAAAAAGATGACAGGGCAGCGACTCAGAGATCCTTTGATACATTTTCCATTGCTCAGTATTGAAGGAGATAACATAAAATTTGAGTCGTCTAGTATAAGCAGGCTGTGTATTATGTCTAATAGTCTCTCTGCATTTGTGCTACAGTGGACACAATATATTTAATTCCATATTGCCCACAAGCTTTCTTATCTTCAGTTAATCTGTTCCATAACAAAGCAAACTTGGATACTATTCAAATGGCCTGAGCTCACAGGAACCCTTTCATTACAGTTTTTAGAAAATCCTTTGGTTAGTGTTAAAATGCTGTCTGTAGGGGAGTGAAGGTCCTGCTATAGCTTTGGTCCACCTGTCTTATACAGCTGTAGTTTCATTCTTGCTTGTGTACAGCCATGTGAACTTGGGACCCCTTGTCACAGGTTGCTGTCAATAAATGCATATCAAGGGGTCACAGGATTCTTCGAGTAAGACATTTTCAAAAGCAAATGTTTTTTCTTAGATTATTTTCTCTTGCATTTTTCTTATGTACAGAATATTTTGAAAATGTCTTACCTCAACAATCCTGTGACCATTGTGAGGGTACCAACAATCAGTTTGGGACCCACCTGTGGTGGATGAAGTATTCAGATCATTAATGCCACACTATAAAAATAGATCCATTACAAGTAAAAGTCCTTCAGTCAAACGTTAAGTACATTAGTGTTAGCAACGACATGTACTTAAAGCATCAAAAGTAAAACTATTCATTATGCAAAATGGCTGCTGTCAGTGTTATATTATTATATCATTATATTGTGATATTTCATATATTTTCATACAAGCAGAACTTTAATGTTGTACTTTGTCATGGTGGAGCTAATTCTAGTGTCTTCATGTAGGTTTTTTAATCTATAGAAATGCTGCATATTGTACAAGATCATCATATGTTTAAAATTACGTAAAGTCTCAATGTAAAAAGTAAATATTAACGAGAGCTGTCAAATAAATGTAGTGGAATAAAAGTACAATATTTCCCTCTGGAAATATTCTATTCCCTATGGAATAGAAGTATATACTGTATAAGTTGCAAAAGAATTTAAATACTCAAGTACATGTACCTCATAATTGTACTTGAGTAACTAGTTCCCTTCTTGGAACCTGTGTTACACAGGATATGGTTAGTGTACATCACCACTAAAATATTAGGGGCTGCCTGTGGATTGCATGTGTATCACAAGGGAATAAAACATCTTTGTATAGCCAAATGTCTCAACTCATCCCATAAATGTGATGACTGAATCGTGCCTTTGCATATTGCTAATATACTATAATAATATACTACTTGAACCACAGAGTCACTGCTCATTGTATCAACCGTATCATTACAATTCTATTGACCACTTTGTTTTCAGAAAGAAATGCACCACACGATTAATGCAAAATCATAGTGTTAGTAGTGAATTAAAATGTCCCATAGTCCTCTGGGTTGTGATTGGATTGGTTTTATGCAAACAAACGCCATTCACATGAATACAGAACCACAGCCAACCATTGAGTGTAACGTGAAAAGTGTTTGTGTGCTGCTGGTTCATGAGTGATTACATGGCTGAATGCCTCACCGCCGCTATCCATGGTCCTGAACCTCCAACCAGTGCCAGAGGTCTGCTGCAGACTGCAACGTCCAATGAAAGAGTATTGACTTTTTATGATAGGAAGTGTGACCATGGAGGGCACCCAGCAACAGATGCGAAACAGAAGAAAAAAAGCTTTGGGGGTTGAAATGTCATGTGAACAGTTGGGTTCAACCACTGAACACCTCAGGGGTGTTATCGACTCCCTTCAATGCTTTTAAAGGCCAAGGGTTCGTTTAGACTGGGCTTTGCGGTTATTCGCCCTGATGGTGTAAGCGACTGCAATTTCCAGGGACCACACGAGAGGAGGCGAATTTGTCAAAGTAAATCTAAGCAGTGGACTGCAGGGAAGAGTTGTTCAGTTGAACTGCTGGAAAACACCTAGGCCATGCGGTCTGCCATACAAATGAGTTAATCTGCTGTGTTCTTACCCTTCTATTTGTTTTTAAAATAAAGTAGTAAACTAGTGTTTATTTATATTCAAAGATAATCTAGCAGATGTAGGTGAATAGCTTATTATCTGTTCGGGTCCGCAGATTTTGGCTTAAATTGTTTAATTAGGCGTCCTTTAATGTATTGCTTTAAACTCAAAAATGTCTGTCTCACTTCATTACATTTTGTTACATTTACATCAGCTGCAGAACAACAATGTTGGCTGTCAGAGACCTGCAGGTAGACCTACCTGCCAGGCAAAATATACACAACCTCTTTGAAACATGCACTGCCAGTACAGTTTTTTAGTCATATGGCCTGTGTTGCTTTAGTTTGCTTTTTTTGAACTCATTGTACACTAGTATTTTCTTCAATGAACACAAGGCTTAAAGGAAGAAGAATAGTAAAAATAAAAGATTATTGCCTGACGAGATACTTATACGTGATGATTTCATGCTGACCATATATTTTATATGTATAGTGTCTTAACAGCCATGCCATGTCTATTGTGCATTATAGAATATGATAAGACTGTCTTTTAGTTTCCACCTCACAACATAAACATAACATGTTTCATTTCTGATGCCCCTTCTTGCTTCAACATCACGTTACTCGTTACACCCGAGAGTCCAAACTAACCGGCGGATGGTGGAGGCACCTTCGCCGTTTCAGACATTTCACCTTCCGCGCGTGCCGTAGGGTGACACTGGCTTCCCTTCAATCTGCTTTTTAACTGAAATGATAAATCGTTACTGGGAAAAGAAACGCCATCATTACGGTGCTTTACCACCCAACACTGGCCGCCACTTGTTGCAACGTCAGACTCCATCGCTCCACACTATGGGAGGAGGGAGGATTAGAAGAAGAAGAAGAAGAAGGGGGGGACTCCGTCACATCCTCTGTCCATATATGGGCATGAAGTTTATACGCAGCGGGGAATCCTCTCACTGGAGCTGATGAATGGGGAGGAGGGCCCGCCAAAGTGTATATAAGGAGAGAGAGGGGAAGTCGCTGATGTGAAATCCACAGCAAGCAAATACCTACCGAGGAGCAGAGACGACAAGGAATACCTTAAACTGCTTTTTACACCTTCTGACACAGACCTCTTTGGATCATTTGTTGAAAACCACCAAAAGGGGGGGTTTGAAAGACAACAGCCATCTGCATAATTAGCTTTGCATTTAGCCCTTTTTTTTTTTTTTTTTTTTTTTTTTCTTTCTTTCTTTCCTCCACCTTTTTCCCGGGGCGAGACGGACTTCTAAGTGCACCATTATGTTGAACAATATGGATTTGAATGCGAAAGATTCTTTTTACCCCCAGTTTGAGAATTGCAACAGTTCCTCCCTGGGAATGGAGAGCAGCGTGCGGAAGGACAACCAGGAGGTGTACGTCGATGCAGAGCGGGGGGTACCTGCCCAGTTCGGCCACGGTGAGCTCGCATCTTTGCACGGTCGATTTAAAATGTGCACGCATGAGAATTGAAAATGTGTTTTAAACGGGGGGGGGGTAGATCGCTCTCGTCGCGCAGTCGTGTGTTTCAGGGCGTCTCACCGGGTCATTCCTGTGCCAAAATACGCATGAATGTTTATGTAACGCCGATTATTCCTCCTCGCTGCGTTTGCACTGCTTCCCAAATATGACACCCTCGCGCTGACAAAGTTTTCTCTCATTCTGATTTAACAGAGGGGACCCCTGCGACCCTCAAAACCGAGGCTTCCAACTCGGAATTTGCTTTTAACCCCTGCGAGTGCCCGAAAGACACCTACACCGCCTCTTCGCTCGCCTACTCCGGCAGCTTCTACGTCGAGGCGTCTCAGGGAGCTCCGTGCAGCACCGAGACACTTCTCAACATGATCACTGAGATCGTTGGCATATCGACGCTGCCACTTTCAGAAGTGCAGCACAGCGGCAGCGCCCGGGGAACTTACCCGTCGCCCGCGCCGATGGACAGCAGCAGTGGCAATTTTGGAGACCCCGGCGTCAAGAGGCAGCCCTACACCTGCTCCGGACCCTCTCCCCCCGTATACTCCCCGGACCAGACATGCTCGAGGTACGCTGACGACCAGGCCGGCAGCCAGGCCCAAGACCCGTCCACTTCCCAGCTGAGCTTCGGCTCCTCCCGAGCTGCGAACCAGAAGAAGGACGAACCAAAGTCAGAGGCTGCTTCTTTCCCCGTCGTGGTCAAGAACGAGTTCGAAAGCAGCTGCTACGAGTGGGGCACATTTAACAAGTCGGACTGTTTGGAGACCAGTTTCCAGGCGGAAACCTTCCCGATGTCAAGCGACTTCCCCCCCGACCAGCAAATGGATGTTAAGGAACTTTTAGACACGTTTCCCCCAATTTGTCCCAACCCAGAAATGGAGTTTAAAGTGGAGGGAGGTATCAAGCAGGAGCCGTGTTTCTCTGACACCTGTTCTCAGAGCTACTCCAGCCCCCTGTACAATAACTACCTCCCCCCCCCTCCGATGGGCCTCTCCTCTAACCTGAAACCGTTCCCCGACCCCCCGCAGCCGTCTAATCAGTGTGACTCCTTGTACACATCACCAGCGCTACCGAGCACCATAGACTCCATCCTGTACTCTTCCCTGTTGCCAGATTCCTTCGCCCAAAGTTACACCGCCCGTGCGACGAAGCCCCCCCGGGCCAGAAAGAGTCCCGCCGCCTCCCACGGCCCAGCCAAAGAGAAACCCTTCGCCTGCCCCATGGAGAGCTGCGACCGGCGCTTCTCTCGCTCGGATGAGCTCAACCGGCACATCCGCATCCACACGGGCCACAAACCCTTCCAGTGCCGCATCTGTTTGCGCAGCTTCAGCCGTAGCGACCACCTCACCACCCACACCAGGACTCACACCGGGGAGAAGCCGTTCTCCTGCGACGTCTGCGGCAAGCGGTTCGCCCGCAGCGACGAGAGGAAGCGGCACGGACGCGTACACCTGAAACAGAAGGAGAAAATGGAAATAAAGCCACAGGTGACCGCCGGCGCATGGCCCTTCACTCTTCCCGAGGGAATATGAAGAGTATGCGTCCACACGTACAATAGTAGGGTCTTTCCGTCTTGGAAGATAAGCCAGCTGACTCCAACTGATGTCTGACTTGGGTTGACTGGTGTAAGCCACTGCCTGACGCGAGAGGTTTTGCGAATATTGCAGTTTTTGAGGAGCAGAAAGGGGGGAGGGGGGGGGGGGGGGGGTCTGCTTCGGCCTTATTGCCTGCTGCTGATGCTGCTGACTTTATGCAAACATGCATAAGTTGTAAAAGTCGGCAAAACGGATCAGCAGTGACTTGTTGCTGTTTCTGTCAGTAGAGCCAAACCTCTCTGCTGCAGCGTTGCATGACTGCTGCTCAGCACCTCTTCATCTGGACAGCTCCAGCCTCCCATCGCCCCCGAGCCTGGAGGGATTGCACTTACAGATTATTAATATCTCCATTTAAGATTCTTATTTTCTGCTTTTAGCATTCTTAGAGCAATGGTTTGGACTGTATGTTTCTTAAAATGCATGTTTATGTCAGTGTTTTCTTTTTCCTTTAACTGGAATATCAACCACTGTCAAGGTACTCCTTCGCTCCATGGTGAGGGTTATTGACATGAATGTAGGCTAACATATTTATGGCTTTGACCATAAAGCTGTCCATCTTTGATCAAATTTAGTGTTTGTTTAACTTCTTATCATTTGGCTGTCAGTGTTTTTTGTCATTGGTCTTCGTGTTGTGTTACAATTGTTTGGATTATTACAATTGTGAAAGATATATCATAAATGGGAAATAAATATATTTGTATTACTGTACTTCTTTGTATTTTTATAGCTAACTGTATATTTTACATTTATCACATTTGAACGTCATTTATCAAGGTGAAATGTATTCTAAATCATTAATAATGTCTTGGTTTTCGAGGGCTATCGTTTAGTAACACAATATTTTAAATGTTACAATTTGATATCAGAAACATTTTCGCACTTCATCCCATTGTTGGTATGATAAGAGTTATTTAATTGAACAGCTGATCTAGATTTCAAAAGGACCAGTATGTTAACTAGTTGTGGTACGGCTTTTCAACACAAATGATTTTACAGTATGTACAGAAGTATGTTTAATCAAGCTAGGCATGACTAGCAAATCACATAAACATTGCTTTTGAGTAATCAGGTAGCACACATTGCTGCGAGTTTCTGTAGACTTTACCTTGGTGATGAAAGGGTTTTGACTCCTGGTATCTTTTGCTGGAGATACTGTATGCTGAAATGTTCACTTTAGCAAAAAAAGAAAGAAAAAAAAAGAAACGACAACAAAAAAAAAAACAATGTTGAGAGTTTGGTGAAACTGTCACCAACAGGGTACTGCAAAAAAGTAATTTAACTCGCCTTAAGTTATATTAACTGTTCAAGTAAAGATTTTGTACATATACAGTTTCTACAATACTTTAAATTAATATTGATGTTGTTATTTTTATGAAAAGTTTATGAACAAAATAAACAATTTCTGGAAGCAGCAAGTTTCTTGTGCATGGTGTAAAATGATCACAGTGACTATTTATTCTTTTTCACTTTGCCCAATCTGTTTCATACAGTGTTTGGGCCCCCCATCAGTGCATTCAGATGAGTGTATCTCTTCCCAAAATATACATTATAACAGCCCCTCTGTGGCACCACACTGTAGCCCGAACATAAGACATCACAGGCATTCCTTGTGACTTCCAAGGCATTTGACTCAAACTCAAAAAGTGAACACCCTATTACTCAGTGCTGTGATTCAGAATCGCCCCCCTCCCCCCCCACCCGACTTCAAAGATCACTTTTCTCCTGTTACAAATGTAGAGATCAGCACCATGGGTGCAGTGGTAATCTCTACAGGAAACCTGTTAAACAGGACATTTTCTTGCCATGTCAGTGACATGATCTGAGGCTCTCAGTTCATTCATTCCTTTGTTCATTCACTCATCCATTTTTGCAATAAAAGGATATTAATTTCCGCTCAATTGCTGAACGCGATTATGGTCTATTATCATGTATTTTTCTCTCTCAAAGAATGGTGGTACTGAAGTCTCCTCTTGTCAAAACTGCCTGTGCATTCTTGTAAATGCAGTTAATGGTCTCTGTGCCTTGAAATCTCTCCACTAGGATGAAAAAAAGAGAGAAAGAAAAATACGTGGTGCAAGCCATCGCTTCATTTTGTGATATGGAGGGCAATTTTTTCAAAGTGATAATATTTGTATGTCACATTAAAGACCAGACCCAAATGGCACTGCATTTTCATGTGAAGTGGTAAAATTCACTTTGAGCCTAGTACAAGTAATGTTTAAGGTAAGCAAATGTGACTCGTTTTTTGCAGTGCAATGTGTACATGCAAGAGATTTGGGGGAGAAGACTATTGCATCCATTCTTAAAATAGCATTACAACATGCTTTGTCCACTTTGCATCATTCTGGGATGCCAAGATCATACAGTCTGTCATTGTCGACCATGCAGGCATGTATTATCAGGGACTCCGTGGTGGTACGTAGGACATGCATGTGCCCGTGACGCAGTTGGCTGGCAGAACACTACTTTGCTTGCCCACGACAGTGCGTAAGTGCCTGCGCTGTCTGTAACTGACAAACATACTGTACCAGTGTGAAAATGCAAGCTGCCACATGGAGCACTGTGAATAGTATGTACCCATCCTCTCCCGTCCATCACTCATCATCACTTACAATAGCACAGGGCCCAAGCAGCATCAACATGCACTCCCTTATCCATGTTGTTTTAGTGGCAAACATTGTCCAGTGATGGATAGTTGAGGTTTTGAATTGCAGTGATGTGCAGTCACAGTGACCATTATCCAGACACTTGAAGACTGAAGAGTTATTGAACCCTGGCCAGTGATGGAATTTCTGCATTTGTGCATTTGGAAGCTCAAATTCACATTTGCATACTTTAAATGGCCCTTGATATATCTACAGCATGTGCGTACGGTTTCAGCTGTGTTGTCTTAATCAAACACGTTTACAATGTCATAAACCTTCCTCACTCGTGCTTTGATACAGACAAAAGACATAAATCAGTTTTTTTCCGCTGACTGACATTTACCTTTTTTACTCCTGTAGATGTGCGTAATTGCTGAAGCCATTAAGTAATTGTGCGGGGGGGGCCCATGACCGCCACTGAGAACCATGCTTTCTCAGAACGTGGACCTCTGCTGTGAATGGTAGCACATCGAGTCCATTAAATCCTTGCCAGGATATTACTGATGCAAATATGTTAACATTTGGACTGTTGCATTGGGAGGTTTATCCAAGGTAATGTCTCTGTGTGACTAACATAGACCATATGTAACCAGGGAGAAAACCATGAACACATTTGATTTCACGTCTTCATTGTCTCATCCAATTAGCCGCTTGACGTAGGATTGCTTCTGGATAAGTCAATGGGACTATTTATCTGCCGTACCAAACGAGTACTTTGGCTCAGCATTAAATAGTAAATCCTTTAAAATGACAGTGAAGGATTAGATGGGCCCAAATTCTGAGGATAAGTGTCACTGCAGAATGATATGCACTTACATGTTCATTAATTGTAAGCATGCACTTTCTCTTTCCTCTGACTGGCACACAAAAGGTTTTTTTTTCCTGCATAATCTATTTTTTAACTTCTTTTGCATCATACACATGCAAACACTGACCTCCAGTAGATCTCTGTTATATAGGCTGATAATTGGAGCATGCCACCCTCCTCAGTGTCAAACCCATCCACATCTGTGCTGCCATTAAACGCCTGAAGTCTGCCTTAAGAGGGACGAGTGCAGCCCCAGTCGTCTCTGAAGAGCTCAGCATCCCTTTTATCCATGCTTGAACTCCAAACAATTCTACCTCTACAACAATAATCCAATAATGACTTTCAGAATGTATGAAAATGAATTTATTTGCTTATATGAAGGATCTGAGGCAGTTTCAGTGGTTCAAGCTTCAGGTATCAGGTCACCTCAAGTACCTATTAATAATCACAGTCCTACTTGAGACGGTCTATATGGCCACACAGTCTCATTCGCTCGTGGATTGATATATTGTGGGGTAATCACCACATAATGTTATGCGCACCTTTAAAATGTGCAACGGGGCACGTCATGGTCCTTGGGGTGGGCTCAGTAATCAAGGTGCATAATCGCATGCTGGTAATGGCAATCAGGCTTAGCAGATTAATTCCTCGGATCATACATCAGCTTGTCGGTCCTGTATCTGATCATGAAGAAGGGTGTAGGTGGTCTGGAGAGTGCAGGTGATTAAAAAGAGGAGAACCATTATGGCGAGAAGGAGCTCGTTATGCAAACATTTTAAAGTGCCTAATTCTTTCCATTGTTCTGGCTCCCAAATTCTTCATTTGTATTACTGATCAGGCGAAGCACAAGACTGAGCACAAGACTTCCTTGCCCCTTCATAAACTATAAGTCAACTCCAGGGTCAAGAAGTCCAGTCTAAGTTTGTCATGGCCACAACATCTCTATGGTAACTACTTCAAAGGACCTGCCGTATACCCTGCAACTAAAGTGAATGGCAAGTGGTGAACATACCCTGGCTAGCTGAATGACTTCATAGCAACTCAATCACAGAGGAAAATGTATAGCTATCCTATATTACATTTCAGGTTTGAGTTCTTACAATAATGCAGCAGCACTGTATAGCAGCTGTGTCCATACTGTGGAAACCTTCAGGAGTCTGCACATCCAATGGAAATATTCCTTTCAGTCCATACAAACAGCTTTATAAGCTTATATTCATTCCTGTTGGTCTGAAATCCCAGTGTGTTGGATGCTCGTTGCTTCAGGTTAATATGGATACAGTGTGCAGTTTATAACATAAATAATAAGTAATTTAAAACTGCTATAATCAATATTTTTATGCTAATGGTAAATCAAATGACTATGTGTAATGTGAAAGGGGATGCTTATTAATTGATTCTGTAGTTCCACTCAGCCCTGTGGAGCATTTTTGCATATTTCAGGTCATTGTTTTGGTCTTAGGACCCGCAACTTTAATGGTTTGGTTCTCTTTCATTTTATTGCTCTCATTGTGTAGTTTCCAGCAGCAGCAGACAGCTGTTTTCAGCAAACAGCTCTAAAAGCCCACTGTACACTACCTACCTGCCCAGCACCAAACAGCAAACAGTTGGCAACTAGCTGGTGAACGTAGTGGAGCATTTAACAGCTAAAGAGCCAAATATTTCCCTCATAAATTGGTGGAGGACACAAAGTGAGCTGAAAGGACAGCGAAACATGACTACAAATGAATGCTAATGTTGCTCCGTATTTGCTGGATGTGTAAATATGCAACTGTTAATAAGGTGATAAAATGTCGGTGTTGTATTCACAGCTTGTTTCCGCCACTTCCAAGTTCCCAACAAAAATCAATTATTATAATTTTTAAGATACACCGATCAGCCATAACATGATGACAGCATGGGCACCCTGATATTCAACAAACTGAGATGCTCTGTGTGTTCTGACACCTTTCTATCACAACCAGCATTAAATTGCTACAGAAGCTACAGAAGCGCTTCTGTTGGATCGGACCACAAGGGGCCAGCCTTAGCTCCCCACGCTCATTAGTGAGCCTTGGTCATGACCCTGTTGCCGGTTCACCTGTTTTCCTTCCTTGGACCACTTTTGGTAGGTACCGACCACTGCAGACCGGGAACACCCCACAAGAGCTGCAGTTTTGAGATGCTCTGACCCAGTCGTCTAGCCATCACAATCTGACCTTTGTCAAAGTCGCTCACATCCTTACGCTTGCCCATGTTTCCTGCTTAAAACACATCAACTTCAAGAACAAAATGTTCACTTGCTGCCTAATATATCCCCCCCACTGACAGGTGCCATTGTAACAAGATAATCAATGTTCTTCAATACACATGTCAGTGGCCATGATGTTATGGCTGATCGGTATACATTTCTCAAAAACAAATTGAACTTTTAGAGTTTCATGGAAAAAAGGAAATGCCCATACATGTTTGTAACCTGCTCATGTTCAAAATCAGACCTGATAAGCTTCTCTTCTCCTTCCAAAGGGAATGAATGAATATTTATTATTCTAGTGTCATACACCTAAAACACTACTTAACAACACATTATATCAGATCTAAATTTACGAATTAAACATAAAATACTCTCATACGCTGAGAGTCACTGGGGTGTCTGTCATTTTCTGTAAAAGGTTAAAGTGCACTGTAGAATAGAAAATCATTCTTAACCTCATCCAAATCACAGTTTGGTTTGCTTAATGTTTCTTCTGACCATTTTTTTTGATAATTTTCAAACAGCAGAGACTTAAAATAACAAATACTACAAGGCAACTTATATAACAAGTCATAACAATACCGCACTGACTGTGGTCCAGGATTGTTTGGACGGCTGTGACAGCAGCTTGTACAACAGGATGAAATGTTAACCATTAACCTGATCAGCCGGTGGCAGAGTACTACAGCTTCCTCTAACAGTGAATGATCAGTCAAATCACTCATGATATATGTCAAAAGAAAAGAAAAGAAATCCCACCTATGCTCTCAGCACTTTGTTGTTTGGACAAAGCAGGGAATAACCTGTTAACAGTGAAATGGCCAGCACAAATACTTTGACGTTTGTGGGGGAAGTGAGCTTCGGGTGCATATATATCTTCAACTCCATGAGCGGAACATAGCTGGAAGCATCCTGGATTGACAGTAATGACTCTGAAGGAAGTTTGTGCTTGTGTGAAAAAAAAAAAAATGTCTATCACGCTATTACTTGTTGCAAATATCTAGAAACCTGCTGTCACATTAGCATGCAGCCATCTCGCAAAGTGAAAGAAAAGCACGAAATCCACTCATCTGTATAACATCACCATATACACACACAACTGTTAACCCCTCTTCCCATAAAATAAATTATGGTATGACCATGTGTCCAGTAGAGCTGTGAGTGATTACTTTAGTGCTTTGACATTTGCAACAGCAGTAATGAGGCATGTCTGTGACAGCTGTGTCACTACCAGCAGCCTATGTCTCGGCTGCTCAGTTCAACGCTGGGAAGGAGGCATACTGTGGCCAAACACTGGCACTCTCTCTAGATAATGATGGCTCACCCATAGGGAAGCAAAGAGAATGTGTCGAAGTCTGAGGAAACTGTGCGCATGTGTGTTTCAATGAGAGAAAGAAGTGAGTGAGGGAGGCCGATTGAGAGTGTGCGTGAAGTGTATTAGTAAGCGTGTGTGTGTGTGTGTGTGTGTGCATGCATGTCTGTCATTGCCAAGATGGAATCAGAGACTGGGAGAGGAGGCCGGGCTGGGACATAAAGACTAGTAGTATAAAAACGAGTGGGCTGAACATGCTCAGCTCATACAGTGCACCCTCCCGTCAAGCAGGGTGGCGATTTGCATGTGCACACCAGCCTCGACGCCAACTACACTATGTATTCTGCATCTAAATTAACCATCCAAAATCAAGCATCGCTCTTTGGAGTTCCGTGAAATGTATGCAAAATGTAGCTACTTCAGCATTAGCAGCTTTTGCTCTCTCTGCCGCAACAGTTGTTTTAATGCCTGCTGAAATTCTGATAGCTGTGAATTGGAGCCATTAGTAAAGGATAACAGAGACCACAGAGCCTCATTATTTTCTGGACAGGAACATGAGCGACCTACATCATACAGACGGAATCAGACAGTGGTGGTTTAAGATTACTTACTCTATGTTTAGTAGTATTTTTTTTGTTTTATTTTAACATTGGAAGAGCTATTTTATTCTGTTTCCTTTTGTGCTATTCTATTCTGTTTTATAGTATTCTCTTAAGATTGGTTTTCTTACATTCTGTTTTTTCTATTCTACTCTATTCTGGTTTGCAGTATTCTATTCTGTTCTACAATTAGATTTTGCTGTGGATGTATAAATCTCACTGAAGTTTTTAATCAGGACTGACAGGATGACCAGCCTCCTGTCTTCTTACTTGTTATTTATTCTGCAGCTTTATAGCCGTGGCAATATTTACACAATTATATTATACAGAGTCTGCAATGTAACTAGAAGCTATAGCTGTCAGATAAATGTAGTCGTGTAAAAAGTAGAATATTTCCCTCTGAAGTGTAGTGCTAACATACACAAATATAAAGTAACATAAAGTAGAAATACTCAAATGAAGTACAAGTACCTCAAAATGGTACATAAGTATATTGTAAGACGGGCTGTCTCAAGAATAGAGTACTTTTAATTTTTGCTCAGCAGTGTTACAGAACATCCTTACTGACCCACATAGAAACCAGTGGGGAAAAGTAACAAAGCGCATTTACTCTTTACTTTAAGTACTGTACTTTTCATATAACTCTGAGGTACTTTGTACTTTACTTGAGGATTATTCGATTATTATTTCTGATGTATAAACGCGCAGGTTCTAATGCTGTAACACCTGGACAACATGGAGGAAATTTACCTTATTTACTTCAATATGTTTATTTGACAGCTATATTTGCTTTGCAGAGTGAGACTTTATATACAAAATATCTGATTACTTAATATCCATGATGCATTTGTTACAGATTAAACTGTTTAGTAGTAAATAAGGTAGTTGTCCAGCGTTGTCCACGTTGTCCACGTTGTCCAGCTACAGCACTTTAGAACCTGCGCGTTTATACATCAGAAATAATAATTGAATAAATATTAATATTACTCTGATAGGGGCCTTTGGAATTTGAATGCAGGACTTTTACTTCTAATGGAGTATTTTTACATTGTTGTATGATGACAAGTATAGGATCTGAATACCACTACCTGCTTGTACTCTCTGCTTTACACCCCTCTGGCTAGCAGCATAGCGTCACACAGTCCCCTCCTCTCCTTATTCCTCACTGTTCCCCCTCAGTGGTGCATAATGGCCGGCTGCCCCCCCAGTTTCTTTTAGTTGATGATGGACTGTCACTTTCATGGGGGGGGCAGTGCATCGAGAGTGACGCCTCTCCCTGTCTGAGTGTATAGGAGCCATGCTGGGGTCACACAGGGGAGTAAACAGTGCAGTATGCTTCCCAAGCCTAAAAGCCATATATCAGACAGAAGCTGTCTCTGATCTCAAACCTGTAGAGTTTTGGAAACCTAAAGAGACGTGTTTTGTCCCCCTCCTGTGATTCTTGGTGCTTTAAATGGGGGCTTTCATATGTATTAGTCAGATCAGCAGTACACATTTAAAAATCAAAACACTTTCTCTCACTGCAGGCCCCCAAGCCTCTTGTCCTGCGTTGTAAGCAATCACCATGTGAATTAAAAATGTGATTTAGGTTGTAGTTTTTGTAATTGCTTTTGTGGCTTTGGAGAGCATGTTATAGCCAGATATAGTCCAAAATAGAGAAACTGAGGGACTTGTAATTGTGATTTTTACTGTAGCACACCAGGTAAGGATATAAAACACATGTATTAAGTTATGTATGAATGCTTTCACAATCCTCCATAAATGCCCACTTTCTGTCAAAAGGCACAAATCATTTTAATTTGGTAACCATAAATCCTTTTCCTAAATCAAGAATAAATAAAAGGAAGAATGCTAGATTCGTCTTCAAAAAATTAGCAGCACAAATGCCTAGTGTGGAAACAGGGGAGGGAAAAAGAGTCGGCTCTGTTGTTGTTAGTCATCTGTGATCCTGTCACTCAATGCTGTGGCGGCATAGGGTCCGCTTCCTGTTAACAAGATATGTTTACAGCATCAGCATTGGGCTCCCACCGACCGTCTGTGTATTTGTGCATTTATACTCCTTGTCACTCCTCAGGATTGATGCATCCACATCGTCTGTTAACTATTAACTAATCAGGAACTGCCATCTTAGCGGAGACAGATAGTGACAGGGTCCCTGGTCGTCCACAGTGCTCTGTGGCTGAGGCAGGGCCTTCCTTTGTTATGGAGCCAAAATGGTGCCCAGTGGCAGGATGCTGTGTCTAACCATTAACTAGATCCTTGGCACTTGGGCTTACTACTGAGGTGACAAATCCCAATGTTCCTCACAACTTAGGCTGGAGAAATATTAACCCCATCTCAGCTGGGGCTCTTCCTATATCGTCCTGCAGATAAATGAAGAGATGCTGATCCTTCCATCACCATCAGCCTCTCCTTCCTCCTACTCATCCACTCTCTGTGTTTGTGTCTGTTCTGGGCACCACTGACAGCGGTGTCTTGTGAAGGAGGAAGAGATTGATATGATGAGAGGTAGACGTGCTGCTTCCTGCCTCTGGACGAGGAAAAGATAATTTATGGACTCATCACTTTGCGGGTCGAGAAAACACTATTTTTTTCTAACAAAGAATAACCCTCAAAGAAATTATCATTATGAATGAATAAAGAAGTATGATTGAAGTTGAACAATCACTTAAACAGTTGCAAAGCTGGTACAATCAAGGACTTTAATTTATGTAGCAGATTCTCTTCATGTGTGATCTGAGCGGTACACAGTCACTTTTAATGTCACCATGTTTCTCTTCATATGGCCCATTCACTATGCCCTTGAATGTTGTAGGTCTCTCTGTGTTTAACACCTGTGAAATATTTTCTCCCTCCTTCCACAAGAAGTTAAAAGGGTGACAGATTTAGCTGTTGCCTCCATCATTAAATCCTGTACCCCTTCATAAAGTCAGCAGACCTCTGTGGGGTCTCGGTCCTGCACCGTAATGGCCGCTCATGGTCCAAATGGACTGAAGAGCTTTCATGTGTCCTGAAAAGTCTACTCCTCTCATTAAGGCCCATAGTGGTCTCTCACATCAAACAGCCTCATTATTTTCATCAAGGGAGGAAGCGCAAGTGTGTGACGAGTTGGTGCTACAAAGTGACTACCAAGTTCAAATAAAATCTGCACTTTGTGGTTATGCTATGCAAGCAAAATGCTGCAGAGATCAAAGTGTTACTCCAGACTGGTGACATGCAGCTTTAACTCACTGCTTTCACTCTATTTACTCAGGGTTTGGTGAAAATGATGTGATATCAGGACCTATAATGTTTTATCTTTTTCAGCATCAAAACTGCAGAAATCTGCCTTATACATGTTGAGCCATCATAGTATTAAATCCAAAATATACTCATGATCAACAAGTATAACATTCAACATCAGCAGCTATATATCCTGTATCATCAACAGCTTTTCACAATCTGACAATTAAAGTGACGCAAAAATGTTTTGATATCACAGCGACCGTCGTATTAGCTCTCAGCTGAATTATTCCTATTTATAGATTTGAAGCATTTTACATGATTTACATAAAAAGCCTCTATAATTAGGCAAATTTAATATTAGCTGACAACAATTTGACAAGGTAAGATCAAAGGTTAAGCGAACACACACTGACTGTTAACTCCATTAACATAGAAATGAATGCAACAACTCAATAGCCTGTTGTCATACCTACAGTGAACAGCCTAAATAAGTTGCAGTGAAAAATCACAAGGGCCGTACTTGATAAGACATACTCGTGTTACTATGGCAACATCCATGGCTCAAGCTAAGAATGCAGAGATCTGGATAATCGTTGTCATTGTGATACATGGGGTTCTGCTAAAACACCCGTGTATTACTATATTAGGACATTAATGTGTTTGCGGTCAGCAAGATCAGTTTCCATTCAGAAATCATTTCAACAATTGCTATACATACACTGAGCTGCCTGCAACACAGAAGCTGCTCATGATTATATGTCAGTTTGCAGGATTAATATACTCTATATAGCCCATCCTGTACAGATATGAGTTGCACATTGCACTAATTAAAAATGACAATATTATGGCAGTTTACACAAATGAAGAATAGTTTTAAATATGTTCAATTTTTCTGACATAACAACCCATGTAATATGTGTTGGATATCCTGCATAAACTATATTAGTCGGTTGAATGTAAGATGTACAAAATGATGAATAATGCATTCATTTTTTAACATGTATGTAATGTCTTAAATACAGCATTTTGCGGGAGCAAACCTTTGCAGGTGTCAGTCTGCCTTTTCTGGCTACTTACAAACAAACAGCCTATGAACAAAATCGCAGAACTCCACATTTTAAACGTTTTGATTTTCTCATGTTTGGTTGTGTCTTGCATATTAATTTGACAGCCAATAAAACATCTATTTCCAGTTTTGATATTTTGGTTGAAAATGATATCTGGCAGTGTCTGCAACACTTAGACTATTTACTGGCTTGGACCAAACCACACCATTGGAAAGAAAAAAAAATAAAACCTACATTTGTATAAGTGGAGAAATTAGATAATAATTCCTCAGTAGCTGGCTTTGTACGATGTACAACATCGCTGCAGAATACTGATAAATTTGTTTAGCACCAATTGTAAGTAATAGCAGCACTGCTTGCCAAAAATGCTTGAATACATCTTTGGATTTCCAAATGTTTTATATTTACCCCGTTATTTGGCCCCTCGCCCCAGAGTGTCTGTGCACACACTCATTTTTATAGCTGAACTGCTTGATAATAAACCGTACACTTACAGTTGAGTTGCATTGTTGTGCAGTGAATGTGATAATGATTTTCAAGCTGTTAGCCTGCAGTTTTATCACATGTATCCCTTTAATGAGTAAAATTGGCACTTGAGGTAATATATTGATGTTGGATGAGCTCCCACAGGCTTGTATGTTGTTCTATTGTGTCACCCTGAGTGTTAGCTGACGGCCAAAGCCCATTTGACTTACTGATGTAGCAAAAATCCCTCATCCTTTTCATGGTTTTGCACAGGATCATTTTGCACCGCCTAGTTTGTGATCCGTTAGTATATAGCTTTGTGAAATTTCCTCTACAATGTTTGCAGAAGATTTGATGGCAGCCAAATGCTATATGCATATTAAACTGTTACATAGCTAATCATTTTGGAGCACTACATCTGCCTGGTTTTAGAAATTAGAAAAATACAGGCTAACAGCAAGGTAACTATCATCCATCAAGACACAATGTCTCCGCAAACAACTACAGGCATTTCTAATATCTGATTTGATCTGGTTCTGATGGCTCGAAAGTACTGTAATATATCTCTGTTAACTGTTATGATGTCCATCAGTTAATCCTTGCATATTACTGGTGCCCCCTGCTGTTCATAGCTTTAAATGCTCTCACTCTCTCTCTCTAAATATACTGTATATATTTATATCTTTTATTGACATATTGTTGCTGCTACATTATACAGCCATGTCTTATGGATGCATTTAAGGCGTTTAAGAGTGGGTTATTTAGTTTAATATGACCTATTGATTTAAATTGATCTTAAGATCAGATAGTCAGGCTCATTTATTTTGACAATATTATAATAACTATCTCCAGGGTGGGGTGGGGGTGGGGGTAAGTATGATGAATTAAGCAGGTGATGGCCACAGTTGCTTCTAGACATCTGTGTCTTCCATTGATTTCCCATATTGACATCACAATATCAGCGTTAAATAACTTCAACATACATAATGTCGAGCATCTACACAATAATAATAATTATAAAAGACTTTGCCTATATGTCCTTCCAGTCTTCCTCTCCTTTTCGCCCTTTTTTTAAATCCTTGCAGGCAAAATAAAATATACTCTGGGCAAAACATTTTCATTGTACAAAAATGTCAGACATGTGTTGTGGTTGCTAAGCAAACAGTGACTAATAATATCTACATGGAAGAGGTTTGCATTAGTGCAGCAAGCCAAAGCACAGCATGTCTCAGTCTCTACCAATCTAAAGACAATGAAGGTTCACCACACTGTAATTACCACACAATGAGTTTGTCAGTCACTTCTCATAAATATGAATAAGGAGGGATGGATAAAGGTGTTTGGTCTAAATTTGCCACGGTTTTTGACGTGAGAACGAGAAAACGGCCCAGCATCATATTCATCCTATCAAAATCTCCTGAGGGAGAGAGTTTTTAAGCTTTTGTGTGTCAGTCTTTCCCTGTCATGACTGGATGAGTACAGCATGTAGAGGGCGTAGAGGAGTAGAGATTGATGTAACAGGTTTGGGTTTTTACTTTTTTTTTTTTTTAATTATGAAAGGGGTTATATTTTTCAGAAACAGCCTGAAGGTGTCAGCTGTTACTGTGAAATGCATGAAAATCTGAAGGATAGAGCAGACGGTATAGCTATCGAAAACAGAGAGACGCATGTGATTGTTTCACTGTCTATAGTTGATTTAAATATTAATGGTATATATGTTAATCCCCACTTATACTGCTGCGTATTTGTCACTTAGCATCCATGGAGAGTACTCTCAATGTCACCAAAGTAGGCTTGATCATGACTGGTGTTCTATAATTACATTTCAAATTAACAAAAGACTAAAAAGCACTGCTGAATGGGTTCATGCTGTTAACAGGTATTGGTTTGATAACAGCAGGTGTACTGAAAAACAAAGCACAAAAATATTTAACAAATGGCATATGTATAATTATTAATGAAATTATATTAGAATTATTATTATTATTATGTGCCGTATTGACCTTGCTAGCTAAACAAAGGTTATTACGGTATTCAACACTTTCCCCCAAAACCTGACATTAGTTGAGAAGACTGTAAATAACAAGGCTGACAAATGACTTGTTTAATCACATAAATAAACAAGACTTCCTACGTTTAATATTATTATACGGTATATTACTGAGGATTTTCAAAATGCCAAAGTTTTGATTGTGTGACAGTTTATGCGTATGCGTGTGTTTCCCGTGCGCACACATTAACATTTAAAAAGAATAATTTTAGAGCAAAACACTTCCTCTCCGTAACACCAGCTTGCTGCTAACTACTTGGCAATAGTACTGAATTTACCACAGTAAGAAAAGTATTAAATGAACCCTCATTGGCCATAAAGGAATGTTGTTAGATGTATGTTAGACCTGCAACAAGAGAAGGGTATAGGAAATGAGAGAGGAAAACGTTGACATTTGGCATGAATAATTTGACACTTGCAGGAGTGTGATGAATTATGGCCCATTTGACACCTTAATGTTCTGTGTACTTGTTCAGAATAATCTAAAGTTGAGCAGAATAAATTAATTCTCAGAAAACCCCAGAAGACAAAAATGGTTAGACCTTTTAACAGCAATTTCAAACATTAAGGCACGATTTCTATATTTTAGACATCACTGTGGGTGTGGAACAACAACTTCCAAAACACTGTTCTTTGAAAGTATTTCATCAGTTTATTTGGCATCTGGGTGTAGAGAACCATAGTAAAGCGGGTTTTTGTCTGTTGTTACAGGTGGCAACTTGTACTTCATTTTATTTGTGTCATTTTATGTTGAAAACTGTAATTCTGTCATGTGTTGCAATGGTACTTTTTACTCATCCTTACTTATGACATGACAGACGCTTGAGTTTTTTTCTGGATAATAATCTTTGTGTCTCTTACTGCAAAACTGCTGTCAGTTTACATACTGAATTATAAACATATGTGCAAAAGAACAAGTGCTTTGAAACAAACAGTTGTGTGTTTAAAAGTCAGAATTTATTATCCTGAATCAATCTGATTTCCTTCAGTAGAGGGTGATGTATAAGTTCATCACATGTACCAAGAACATTACAGAGTTGGAAGGACCAGTGTTTTTCAGTTGTAAATGTAGTCATATGGGATGTGTTTCAGTTAATAAATTGTGGTATGTACACTCACATTACGCTATTTTTAAATGGCAGTCTGTACATGATGTACTTAGTGTCTTTGACCAGTAAGTGGTGCTTGAGCTCCTAAATGTGATTTCTGGGATCCTGCCTCTCTCTCTCTCTCTCTCTCTCTCTCTCACACACACACACACACACACACACACACACAAACACATACACATTCTGACGGCGGCTAAGCTACAATAAAATCAAACCTTGCAGTGTGCATTCACTCTGCGGTTTCCAGCATCATCTTTTTAAAGATGAACATTTCACCGGAGAAAGGCATTTAGTGTCTTCCATCTTGATTTCTATTAATTCAGACATTAATACATCACAGAATCATGCAGCAGTTGAGGTGTAATGACTTGAAAACACCCTTTTAGTAAGCTATTATCAGAAAGTGTATGTGTTGCCACTCTTCACACTGAGTAAAATATGCTCATCCAAATACTGCATGATGTTATCCGAGCGGACCAATTTGCATCCTTTTGTGAGACCGATCGGACAAAAGAGACTCAGATTACATTAGATTTAGGAGTTCAAAACCTTACAAATCATTGCTTTCATAGTTGTAGCATGCTGTTTCATTGTATAAAAATATTCTCGGTTGGTTCACACTGATTTAAGTCATTGCAAGGCACACTACACATCCTATAATATGATTTTGTTCCCTGGGAGCCTGGTTGCTTTCCATGTTTAATCATAAAGGTTGCATCACTTCAGTGACACCTGGATCTGTAGGAGAAGCATCCAGTCAGAATCAAGGATTAAACTTGTATCATACAGCCGTAGCACAGGAATGAACTTTAAAGTGACGTATGCTGTAAAGTGGATGACAAATACTAGATGCTGTAAATACACTGCTATTTTTAATCAGCGGTGCAGAAAATGCCACAGGGCTGTGACGAATGGGACCAAAACATAAGCTGGGAGCAGATGTCTTTCAGTGGAGTCTTGCTTCTCTTTTCTGTCACCACAATTTAATGTATGATTAAGTTACTTAAGCGTTATGACTCCGCTCACTAACACCCCGCATACAAAGATCCACAGTGTTCTCAAACTTTGTGATGTCAAGGACCCACCAAGAAATAAACAGCACACTGCTGATACCGTTACGGCTGATACCGTAAGTGTTTTGCAGGTCCTCTTACTACAACTAGTAATTCTAATTGGAAAAGTGTGAAATAGACTAATTCTACAAGAAAGGTTATTCATCTATACCAAAATTGAGACCTATAAAATCTAACAGGATCCAACACAATAACCAGGCCTTTTAAAGTTTAAGATGATGTACTCAGTTTCTAGGATTTTGGAAATACTAAGGTCAAAGGTCCACAGTGCCCAGTGCAGCCACACCAGCCCTAATGTACTTTTGACTAGCCAACACATTCAAAATATCTTTGTATTTTTGTGAAGGATTGTCTAATTCTTGTTTAAAAACCTTACCCACTAACCATGAGATGCAGTTCTTGTGGAGAAAAATGAGATGTCATCATGCCATGTTTTTGGTCTAAAATAGTATAATAGTTTAAAATCTGAATCAACCTTTAAAAATCCATTATGTTTAATTATAATAGCATGATGCAGAATTCCCAAACAATACTTACTTGTGTTACTTAGTGAGTACTTGACTTCAGTGCAACACCACTCTCACAACTAGAGAACACTATCCTGAACATTATTGTCTTGATTAATCCGTTAATTAACTGGTATATTAAATGGGAGAAAATAGTGATGGACATCACAGTTTCCCTGAACCCAAAACCCAAAGATGATTGTTGCCTCCAGATTTTCCCATCAAGTACCTACACAGCACACTGTAGATAGCAGCTTCCTTATAGTCTGATAGAGACCCACAAAAACAACCAATACTTTAGGTTTATGCTTTTGTTTTTATCATCTTGCTTTTATCATTTGTTGCTTGTGCTTTTGCTTGTACTCTGATGAAATGGGTATGAAATGTTCTATATAAATATATTTGCATAGCATTGCCTTTAGTCACTTTGTGTTTATTGATATATTACAACTTTATTATACTTACAAAAATGCACCATGTAATACAATCTAAATGTAATATAAAGTAATTGTCATGATTTGAGAGTCGATTTTCTGCTGTTGTTCTCCTCTGTCTCCTGTGGGGGGCGTGACCTGTCTGTCATCTCACTGCACACACCTGTCTCCCATTCTACCTCGTCAGTCTTCAGTTGTCCAGCTGCTCATCGCCAGACTGTTATTTGGACTGCAGTGGTGGTGGTATTACATCTAGTCACTCCAGTTGTGAAGCTTTTCCTATGTGGACTTTACTCGTGTTTGCTTTGTCCGCAAAGCTAATCGTGCCTTCTTGCCTCCAGTGTTACCAGGACCATACCTGCCTGCCAGTAGATCTGCTTCACTGTCTGCTACATTCCACCCGGTGTGTCAAGCCACCATCTCACCCCTCCTGGTTCGACTGTGTTCTCGGGCCCCAGTTCGACCTGCCGGGACCAGCTCGTGCTCTTCGCTCTGTCTTACCTGCAATAAATCCTGTTACTTCCAAACGTACCTGTGCCGTTACGTCTGCTCTTGGGTCCTCCCCAGCCACCACCGTAACAGTGTAGATTTTTACACCGGGCCTTTCTACAATACAGGACTACTTGATGACGGATGCTTATATTGTTTTATTAGTGGTGTTAAGTGCCAAACAAACCTGCAAGTAATCAAATTACCAATAAGTAACTGTCACACAGTGAACAATGTGGCTTTTGGGGCAGTTGCCCATTTTCAAAGTTGGCCTGGATTGCCAACTTGTATAAAAATGAAAAGCAGCTTTGAGAAACTGGAACCAGATAACGTTTGACTTTTCTGCTTCAGAAAATGACTTAAACAATCGACCATCAGAGTAGTTGTTGACTTTCTGTCTAATAATGACTAATACTTGTTTGAGCTTTGCTGACAACAAAAACGGAACAGCTTCACTAAAGTACTGTTCATTACAGGACTGTTATATTCATACAGGTGCTTGTGTTAATGCGAGACTATGTGACTTTAGAAATATAAAATAACAAATTCTTCTCTCAAATTTATAGGCAACAAAATGTATATATACTTGCTCTGTCCACTACAGGAGTTTTGCTGCTGCATCCTTACTTATGAGCAGATGTGTGTGGTGACTAATGCTAGCAAACTTTAAATATGTCGTAACTAATTCCGTTTGCTGACTTGAAGACGCTCCTCTATTTCTGCTACTGTTGCACTATGCTTTAGCCTTTATTATCATCCCATATGTGGCCACAGTCGCTGCTGTCCAGCTGAAGTTTTATAGTCTTTGTTGTAAAGTGTTCAGTCTAAACAAACTTAAGTGAATCAAACAACACCAGAATCAAACTTTCACAACACTGAAAGTGACCTTAACAACCTATAATTCTGCTGAAGGACCTCCAGGAACAAAAACCAGCTGGGGGCCCATGAGCTGCATGACTCCTCATGGCCTCCTTTGTACCAGGACCGGCTGAGAAACACATTGGCTGTGTGATTGACAGGCTGTTAAATAGTCAAATCTATGACACATGGATGATGTTTCACAATGCCTGCGCAGCAGCAGCTGGAGGGACCAAATTGTCTTAACAGCTTGTAATGCTGAGCTGGAATGGGATATTCTGTCTGTCTGTCCCTCCTATGTGTACTGTTTGTCATCTATCTCCACACCCACAGCTACTCCCAGGTGCAGGATCCTGTCCCTTAATCAGGAGATGGGAGGGATGGAAGGTTTTTTTTTTTTTTTTTATGATTCATGTTTTTGCATCTCTCTCTCTCTCTCCTCTCGCGCTCTCTCTCTCTCTCTCTCCTCCCTGGTCGTCCTCTGCAGGCCTGCTGCAGAGAGGGGCTGCGTGACGTCAGTGAAGGCTGGAGCGGTTCCTCGGTTTGGAGCGGAAAAAAAAAAATGGGGAGAAGATTGCGAGGTGAGTGAGACGCACATTTATTTCCTTCTTCTTTCCCCGATCACGTCTGTGTCGCTATGTGTGTGTGTGTGTGTGTGTGTGTGTGTTTACAATGATCGCTCCATTGACGCCGCTGCTCCTGTGCAACACATTTATGCAACGTCGGGAGTCCAGTCCAGCGGCGGTGAGCCAGTGCTGCTGTGCAAACAGGAGGACATCGTGCCATGCTGTCGCCCTGTCCTCCGAGAGGGCACAGCCGCTGCCAGCAGCATGACGGCGTGCATTAACCTGACTCCAGGCCTGCCCCTCCTCTATTGAAGTCGTTACGGCGGCGTTCGTTGCTCCATGGTGACATTTTTGGTGAAGCCGCTCGTCCACACCCACATGGTATTCTGCGTGCGATGGATCAGTGCTTTGTTTTGGGGTTTTTCTGTTTTTTGCGCCGAATGTGCCAGCACATCGTTAAGCTGTTTGTCACTGAATCCGCCTTGTAGACCGACAGGAGACCTTTGCCGGCCTGTTTGGCCTGCGTGTGTGTGGACTGTACCTGCTGTTGGTGTGTTCAGAGACATCAAGGTGTGATCTGGTGCAAGTGAACTGTGCCGGCTTATAGTTGTAACCTCATACGTTTTAGTGTATGAATGCGGCATTATTTCATGCATTTTCTTTTGCATAAAATACATTTATTATAATGCATTGCCTTCTTGCAGTCATGTTCACAGACTGGAGTCTTCATGCAGATTTAGGTGTTTTTTTGTTAAGGTTATTCCTCTGAGCACACTTGGATTCGAGAGTGAAAGTGTCCAAGGGAATCGTGCAGGACTCTGTAATATTCACTCTAATAATAATATTCCCATGGGGATGCCTCAGACTCTCCTGGTGCGCCTCAGCTCTTGAGGCATCACACACTGCTGAAGTGACAAACAGCCAGGGCTTGAGTTTGGGAAACTGTCATGTGACTACGGTGCATGACAACTCTGACTGTCAGTGGGGCCTGAGCCTGTATGCTGCTGTGTTTGTAGAAATCAGATGTGACAAAAGTTGGCGCAATCATGTCCGAAAAAGAAGTTTGTAGAATAAGATCAGAGTTAACTGTCATAAGATAACTGAGCTAATAAGTCCTTGATTACTATTTTATTCAAGACAGGGCTGTGTTTTGTATCTGCACTGCAGCAGTGTACAGCATGCATATACTGTACATGCTAGGTGCCTCTGTGCAGACCCCGTGCCTTCCTCATTCACTGGTCCAGGACAGATTTTGTGATGGCATCTGCAGTTTTCAGCAGTCATGTAAATGTCACCACAGACAGATGGTTTCCCAGTGATTACACCTGAAGCAGGAATTCATACCGAAGTAGCATATTTTACTGTCTGTTGTGCAGTCCTTATGGTTATGTTACTTTGTGTCTGTGTGTTTTCATTCAGTATCATGACTGTGCATTTAAAATATTGTATTTGTGCCATTGTGGGACGGTAAGGAATGTTTTTTTTTTTTGTTTGTTTTCTGCAGACTCTGTTGCGCACATTTGATCCATCTCAGATATGCCTGTCAGAATGTTGTCAGTCAGTTCATGCATAGCAACACTCTGATGATATTCTGTATTTCTGTTGTCTACAAATTACATGAAAACACCAACACAAACAACTTCTTACCCTGTTGATGACACTCCAAGCTCATTCGCTCCTGCTGAAATTGTAAATCTTTAAGACAAAGGCTCACAAATGTATAGTATCATTACAAAAAAGGCAGTCATTTCCTAAAATAGCTGGTCTGTGGCACAGAGGAATAAACTAAATCAGGATACACAGTCGATACTTTTTAGTAGGATCATAATTTTGGGCTTTTTATGAGATTTGTTGACAAAAAGAAATAAAGCTACATCCAGCAATTTTCTTTACTGAATAATCTGCTGACTATTTTCTCATTATTTTGTATTGCATGTCTTGTTTTGGCTGACCAACAGTCCCAAATCCTAAGATATCTGGATATAAAACACAGAAAAGCAGCAAATCCTCAGTTTGGAGAAGGTGGAACCAACATTTGGAGTATTTCATTCGAAAAATGTCTCTGTTGACTTATTAATCGCTTCAGCTCTAAAGAAAAACAGAATATCACCAACTTTATCCTTCAAAACATAAGCACTTCCCTCCTCTGACAAATCTGTACAAGTTTTCAGCTTTGTGCCTATTTTTGAAACTTGTTTTTTAAGTGTCCACTCTCTTGTGATCAGACTGGCGTTACCTTTAGCTGCTCATTCATTTACGACTCTGTCTCAGTATTCACTTCTGTTATAATACCCAGACAGTGTTTAATTGTGCTGATGCACAGCTGACTCGGGCATCTCCGGTCAGTCCTGTTATTGTTGTAGCTGCCTGTAAAATGCCACTTAGACATCTATGATCAGGCTCATGATTCTGGCCTAAGGGTGTTTAAACTTTTCCGACAACTCTTGATGGCCAAAGACTGAATGTGGGAAAAATACTGATGCTAGTGTGGAAATTGCACTCGTGCAGTATTTACTAATTCTTTGTTTTAAAGGTTTTCCAACCATCAAATAATATGCCTTCTGGTTGACTTGTTATCAAATGCTATTAAATGCTTCTCCCTTTCTTGTTACCCTGTAACGATAGCCCGGTTGAAATAGGAAATATTTAATCTGCACTGATTTTCTCACTCCTCTACCAGCAAGTTGAATATCATGCCAACACAGGCTCAGGATTAATGAGTATAAGAGGATCTCCGAGTCAGTCGAAATGCGACCACAAATCACAGAGGCCATTTTATGCATAATTTCCCACAGACGTCCTCTATAGAAGCTACAGTATGTCCCCAGTCTTGTTTTGACTATCACAGGGGGCTTAATGTGCTACATAAGAAGCTTACTTGTCGTCTTTTAAGAGGATATATGATACTGAGAATGTGTGTATATATATCCAGCTCTGATTGGATAAGATATTGTAGCACTCTTTGATGGCGATGACAAATTTGGAAGCATATATGAGAGGTGCATGTCTGTATGACTTATTACTGGATTTTATTACCTGTTGAGAAACTGTAAGATCAAATTGTTTGAGCAGCAGTGGACCATACATGTGGTGTACATGCTTGCCATAACAATACATAGTGATCGCAGCGGGAATCTGGCATGTGTGGATCTGTGTGTACTGGAGTGATAGCTGTTTCTGTGAACAGCCGTTTGGATCAATAGTAGACAGTGGTGAGCCGGGAAGTGAGTCTGTCCGTCAGCTCACGTTTGTGAAAGTCTATCCATCTCATTCACTATGCCAGCCGTGTCCCGACCTGAGCTCCCATCATGGCGCTCATTCTGTGTCACTGCAGAGAGAGCTGGGCAGCTTTAGCTCTGTTTTTGTGTCCAGTCTCACTGTGGCAACTGAATGTTAACATTGCTTCAGAGGGTGAGGACAGGGGCTATGACAAGAAATATGAGAAAGCGTTTACTTATTGTCTCCCTTTGTCCATGAATGAATGATGTCATGGTTAATGACCGATAGTTACCAAACATTTGGTCATCAACAACTCTTAACAGTTACAAAGAACCATACTTTACATAATTGTACAGTATAATATAATCACAGAGTGAGCCTATTACCTTTACCTGCACTAACTGATTATTTTGGCCACTTGGAAGCAGCGGAAACGAGCTGTGAACACTGACATATCATCACCTTTTAAGTTGACATGGTGAACTTGTGAGCAAACAGTTGCTTATTTGCACATGCAGTGGTTACAGAGCAATATTATCATTCACGTGGAGCCATGTGTATGGCCCCCTGCCGGATGCGAGTCCAATATTCTGAGGAATATCCTGAGGAAAATATCTGACTGTTTAGCTGCTAAATGCTCTACTACGTTCCTCAGATAGTTACTAACTGTGTTTGGTGCTGGGCAGTGGGTTTTTAGAGCTTTTTTGCTGAAAACAGATGCCTGCTGTGGCCAAAAATGACGCTATGAGAGCAGTGAGAGTGAAGTTGCAGGCTGAACTGCTGAACAATGAGCTGAAACTCTGAAACGCTATAAATCTCTGTATAGCCGATGGGAGTAGCAGATTCAGATGATAATTCTCTGTAGGTTCATCGCTACGGGAGATTCCTTTTCACATTGTCACATTGGCTGCGACTGACAATAATGTTAGCGTTGCATCCTGGGTGGTTTGTAACCTTATGTTGCTAGGCTAGTGAGTTTGAGCCGGTTTAACACAAGACACCCTGAGAACAAGGTTCTTAGCAGAGCCGTTAGTCAGGTCCATAAAGCTGAATCCCCACTGGTTAATTCTTATTTTTATTATGTTTTTTCCCTTCAAATATCCAAAAGCAGATAATGCAAAAGAAGGGGAGTGTCCTGGTAATACTGTCACATGAGATTAAATGTTTTCAAAGGGTGGCTCTAAAAAACAAAGTGTGCTGAAACCTTTTTCAACTCAAGTGTTTAGGTTTGTCCTTTACTGTCAGGTGAGGAGCCCGATGTTGTGCTGCTCATCTAGGAGCCTAGAAGGCATTAGGAGCTTTCGTTAAACCTCTCGTTCAGTTTATAAAGGAGCCTACGCTGTATATTGCAAAGCAGCCTGTCGAGGGGACCATGTCTAAGCTCTGAAGGGTTCTCGTCCATGTCCACTGCTGTCACAACGCTTGCAGTCTTTAGCACACATTTTCCATCGATGCTATCATACTGCGTGCTATGCAGCGCAAACTAGGTTTGGCCAATGTGAATTATTTTCTCAAAGAGCGTTCTCTTTATATAGTTGCATATTGTTTTATCATGGCATTGACTGTGAGAGTGGGAGGAGCACATTTTACACATGACAAATACCAGCAGTGAAAACGGCTCCAGTGTTGACGTGTAGGCTGATGCTCGTGTCACACCATCATACAGCTCTTGGCACCTCCATTATTACGTACAGTAGCTCACTGCTAGTTCGAGCTCAGCATATTTCGGTGGCGCTTTGCAGAGGACTGGCATGACTGCAGCGATACACCTCGACTCACTCTGCTCCTCACACCTCCAAACAAATCATTATCAGAGAGCACAGGCGCGTGAGAATAAATCTCACCTGACTGAGATAGAACTCCAGAGCCGGTCTGGGGAACCAAAATCGTGTGTAGCTGAGTGACATTTTGCTTGTAGCTGGCGACTTTTATTATTTATGAATGAATTCTGACCAATCTGATCAGTTGGTGTTCATCCTTCAGAGCTGAACCTTTTTTACAGCAACGTCATGTTTCATTCAAGAAGGCAGAGTTCAAGATATCTGTCACAATGAAATGCAGCATGGGCCACAGTAACATGCAGATCATGTAAGGAGTTTGAATTAAATGAGCTTTTATTGTATCTGAGGTTGTTGCTGATCCTGACGATGTTAAAGCCTTGTTTGTCAAAATTAAGCACAGTTTTGTCAGACACTTGCGTGAAGGAATTAACTATTTACAGAAAATACAGTTAGCCTTTTGTGGAAAAGGCTCAAAGTATCCAATCAATATAGAGGATTCTGCTGGGAGAATTAATTGCTATTAATAAAAACATAAATGGACATTAAATCTGAGTTACATCAACAACACCAAAAGCATAGCTAGCACAGCCGTGGAGGGAGCTGCGGCAGCAAACAGTGTTGGCATGAGCGCATCAGCAGTGAGAAGTGTCATCGCTGTGCAATGGTATGAATATGACTGGGCGTTGCTAGCTGATGGCCACACAGCTGTGAATAAACCAGTGATTGTGTAGCATGAATGTAGCAGCTGAAGGTTAAAGGTTACTCAGGTCTTTTTCACGGGTGACAGTGATGGGCTAGTTCAAGGAATGTTGAACTAATCTGGGAAATTGTGCGCAATCACCTCCTTCTATTCAACAACAGTGGTCTGTGAGAACTAGGTGAAACCACCTGCTAACATCTAACACATCACGAAAGAATCTCAAAATACATAGACCTGTACTTTACCGTATTTGAACATGACTGGTGTGAGGAAAACAAACTTTTCATAAGACAGAAGACTGCACTGAGTAGAAGCATCTTTACAAAGAGAGTGACCTTGGGTAGGCTGAGTCAGAGAGGGGTCACCCACTGGGATGGATGAGCTTGCAGTGAGTGTAAAGGGGTAAATATTAAAATATCTAGTAGCATGGATCTGCAAAGTGTGTGGTTTGAAACAGATGTTACTGCTGTTAGTCTCTGTCTTCGACTCTTTAGCAGGTAAGATGTTGCTGTGCGGACACAGCAGGTACAATCAGGGCGTTTGTATGCAAAAGCTGCAAGACCTCCTAATTAAAACTGCTTAAATACTGCTGTGTACACAAACTGTTAGCCAGTGACCACATACTGTACCTGTAGTGCTTAAAGTTAAAAGATGCGGTGATATAGGGAGAGAATGAGTACGAATGTGTGTCTGCAATCATTTGTGCTTAAAAAGCATCTGATTCCTCCAAAGAGTTGATACCTGCCTTGATGTTAATGGGAGAAATGTTTCCAGTTGTGTCAACAGCTCTCTGAAGGTTGATGCAGGACCTGAACCACAAAAATCACACAAAGTGCATTAATGATGGTATTAGGTATATGGAAGCCATATCAACATATTTATGTCTCAAAACAATGATTTAGTGCTTATTTGTTCTTGATTAGGGCTTAGTTATTGTCCAGCCCTGCTCTTGAACAGCAAAACACAAACGGTCTCCTAATCAGCAGCGTGGGGAACACTGTTGCCTGTTAACTTCCTTTACAGTGGCTATGCTCTCTTGTCCATTGATTACTTCTTTACAATTTGTAGAACTCTTGGAGTAGCTAGCTACCTCTCGCTCCCCATCACTGTAGTGTCTCCTGTCTGTCCAATTCTTTCAGCTTCCTCACGCCCACACCTCTGCTCCCCCTGCCAGTCTACCTCTCCACTCTTGCTCTTTATCCTCACCTTTCTATATTTTTATTCTCTCTATTTGAGGCTAGTCACCTGTGACTCCCTGCTGACTTTATGCTCAGAAACCTTGTTTTCTGTGCGATAGAAATGGAATGGCAAATGGATAGAAGTTGAAAGCCTCTGTCGACCAGCCTCTCGACTTCAGGTTACTGCCCTGATGTACAGCAATATACTGTATAGAGAGCCTTTTAGTCCTGATACCATCAATCTCACTCACGACCTTGTTATAAAGAGCCATTGTCGAACTGAAGCCCATGTCTGTTTTATGTCAGACTGACTTTAATACCTTGTTTGACCATCTGAGAGCTTGCATAGGATTGACAGACACTAAAACTGTTTCTAAAGAAGCAAAGAGCCTTTAAAAGGTAGCTTTCCATTATTGTCTGTACATTAGGGTTACTCAGGAAACAGAAATATAACAACCAATTAGGGTGATATTTTAATGGCCTGTCATGTCAGTCAAGAATGCGGTCTATAGCAGTAACAGTATTTGGATCTTTACTAATGACTGTGTATTCCCATCAGCCCTGGACGTATGTAAGTCAGAGGCAACTAAACACAGTAAATATACATTCAAACTGCCTAACAGTGTATACAAGCCCATAAGAAAGATAAACATAGCATTTAGTGTCAGTCCTAATACAGTCTTTCTTTAATGCATGTCTTAAGCATTAAAAATGTCTTTAAATACACACATACATAGCACCAGGTGGCTGCTCTGTATAATCATCATTACAGACTGAGCCACTCTGTGCATGTTTGTATCCCAAAATAGTGCACAAAATGTGGCCTTGGGATTGTGGCAGATGTGCATCTGATCAGTGCATGAGTGACAAAGAAGCGGCGAGAGTTTCCTGTTTCCAATCCAACTGCCTTTACTTGGAGGACCTCGTGTATATGTGATCAGGTCACACAGCTTGTCGGTGAAAAGGTAGAGACCTCTGTATCCTGGATGCACATGGGACAGCTGGTTTGGTAACGCTGATGGGTTTGGGTTGTTACCAAGTTTTCTAGACGATGAGTATAGTGGTTTGAAACGAGAATCAAACCAAGTGTCTAATGTTCAAAATGAGACTTTGTCATTGAGTCATTGTCTGGTCTGCTGCTCTCAATTCAATATTTAAACTGCTCTTATTTTGCATTGCCCATCTCATCTCCATTTCTAATTTCCATTCTATCTTGCATTCTATAATGTTGGTCTCATTTTGTGGATTTTTAAAAAGTTGGTTGATTTTGCATTTGTCAGATGTTTGTGATTTGTCTCCCCTTTGGATTTGTTGTCGCTTAAGTATAAAGATATTGTTGGCTCATAGTAGAACTAAGACGATAAGTGATCAAGAAGTGAAGGAGTGCTACAAATTCTCAGGTTCCAGCTTCTCAAATTGCTTTTTGTCATATCCAATAGTAAACAAGACATTTGAAGACTTCACTTTGGACTCACTTATTTATTTTATTTCATAGCCCAAGGACATGACCGAATCGTTATGTTTCTAATAAACTGGCAGTGTGCAGGATTTTAACTATTTTCATTTGCATGTTCCCATGCGTCAAATCATTGTTTCTTGCTCCAAGAGAACACCGTTCACTGAAGTTTACAGGGTCCTCTCATGGTGAGGGCCACTCAGTATGTTGCCTATAATAGAAAGTAAACGGACAATATGGGGAAAAGCACAAAAGAGCTGCTTCTGAAGCGTCCGTCGGTGTAAAACCACCCACAGTAGACCCTGGTTGCACTGCAACTGGTATTTTTGTTTTGTGATTGTCACCTGAATTTTTATAATTATACAATATATAAACGCAGAAAATTGGAACTCCAGACTGATGAGCCCTAAATGCTGAAGCTGCAGCAGATGTAGTAGATGCTGAACTTTCAGTGTGTTGGTGCTCGTAGAAATGAGGGACGCTGAATGTCATTTGCTATCTGTGTGTCTTATGTGTTACACATACACCCACTATTCACTAATCATAATAAAACATTAAAGGCAGTCCTCTGGGACACTCTCAGCCAGAGCTTCATTGGCAGGATGTGACATGTGGCTACCAAACAGCCTCACTTCCTTCCATTTCCTGCCTGGTTGAATACCTCACTTTGTAATTTTAAGCAGATGGGGATGCCTGCTGTCTGCAGTGTAGTGACTGTGTCTGTGAGATCCTCCTCCTTTAATAAGAGGGCACGGTTTGCCAGTACACTCCCTGTTCCTGCCTCACCAGACATCTAATAACAGTCCCAGTGATTTCTGGGGATTTCCAGTGTATAAGCCCTCTGTGAAGAACGGCCTACATCTGCGATTTGTGATTACGCCGCCAATGACTGTGCCCACTGCTCATTAATAGCTGCTGTAGAAAGTTCTGAGAGAGTCTATTCTTCGATCTTGGATTGGTGTACAACACCATTTCTTCCCAGCTGTATGAGTCCAAATGGTCCCACTATACTCTGAGGACTGCACTTGATATGCAGACCATGTAGCGTTGTACACCAATCTTAGTTCAGGGCTTTGTTACACCCATCAGGTTGTGATCCTTTTTAAAGAAAAGTTCAGTTCAGAACAGGTATGTTCAATGCTCAATAATACGTGACAGTCGGTATCTTCATTCCATTGGGTAGAGCAACACTAAACATGATTGAGTTCAGCAGAGTTTGGGGGATCCACGAGCAAACTATTAATACCTGAAGTGGTCAAGCCTCTTTTACATTATAATATCATAGCAGCAGCACCTATAAAATGGGTTTTTATCTAAATAAATAATAAAGAACCTGTACTCAAAGGTAGAACATTTTGAATTAGAATAGAAACCTGCGATCTAATATAATTTGATCAAATGTGTGCAGTGTTGACTTTATTTTTTTTATAAAATAAGTATATGTTTTGAACTCTTGCTGGTGCTTCATGATGTTAGGTTGTTTCTTTACCACAGAAATACCCAGCTGAATTTATACCCTGTTAGTTATTGTTAGAACAATCTGGACACTGACCTGCGTATCTAGCCAGTTTCTTATGATTATGCAATGTGAAGACGAGCCCTACTTTCATAGTCGAGTGCATCAGGTTTTGCTTTATTTATTTATTTATTTTGTTTTTGCCCGTTTTCAGTTAACTGGTTTCTGAGACTCACCTGAAGATCTTACAAACATATTTTTCAGTACAGTGCTTGATCAGAGAACTCCAATTAGAGGACCTGATGCGGGGGAATTAGAGGAGGCTGGCATGCTGAATTTTTATTTCACCAGGGGAATCAAGTGCTGGGTAATTGGATAAATACATTGATGCAATGTTCTTGCAGCAGTTTGACTCTGCTCAGCATCTAAGTAGCAGATGTAAATTATAAACTTAAATTGTTATAAATATTTTTTAGTTGTTATTGCCAGGTGGCAAGGTTCATTGTTATTCAGAAATGTGTCCAAGGAAAGCAGCTGGATTGCATGCTCTGTGCGTCCTTATTTATTTTTCATTCTGCGTTTATTTGACTTTTCTACACATTCTCTTGGGATATTATTTAAAATATGAGGCAGAATTTAAGGCTTACAAGGAAGTGCAGAGTCAAAGGCTGGATACAACACATAGTGGAGTGTTTTTCCTAGCGTGAGTTACCAGATCCCCGTGTAAAGGACCTGACCTCTTAGACTCCTTACTAGACGATGATGTTGGCGCTAACAAGCACTCTCACTAATGGAGCCATTTCCTTTTCCCCACTCGTCCCCCAGTCTTCCTCTGAGTATTTCAGGGTATGTAAGTGCAGGAGTTTGCTTTTTAACCTTTAGTGAAATTGAGGTTTCATGTTTCTTGACCGCTAAACTTGCAGACCAATTTTGCTTCTTAAAGAGTTCAGACATGGCACGCTGCAGTGTCTGCTGTGCCCAGACAGCTGGAGTAGTAAATACTGAGAGATGGACTGCCAATAATCTCATTTTACAAAGATGTGTCAGAATGCCAATATCATGCAGTTAATGATCTTCAAGAACGATGACCGTTAAATACAAATGTGTGAATTTGTTCAGCTCAGATAAAAAAGAAAAGCAAAACATTTCAATCAAGTTGTATGAGTCTGTAAAGGTTAAAGTAACTGGATATACGGGGTCTTGTTGCTGTATGTATGTATGTATGTATGTATGTATGTATATATTTGAAGGAAAAAGGCTCCAGAGCAAGCGCACAAGTTTTCTCCAGTATATTGTCTTGCAGTTGCACTAGGATTTTGAGATTTAATTATGTTCCATTTGTTCCTTTGCTTCTCATTCTCATCTGATGTTATACCAACATTTGCAGTTTAAGGCACTTAAACTAACTTGTATTTTCCTGCTGTGTTTCTAGGACCTCAGGCAGGGGAACCATGAAAGATGAAGTGAGGAGACCAGTTGAATGTTGCCACTATGTGTGGTGTCATGACTCTTCCTTTGCACATGGGATCTCTCTTCCTCCTACTGACTTGCCGTAGTTGCCCTGTTGCCCCATTTTCACCATGAGACTATCTGCCTGGAGCTTGACCTCTGTGCCCTCATACTGGCGGTACAGTTGTGCTGCATGAGCGCCCCCTCTCCTCCGGCAGTTACTGCACGGAATGGCCTCTCTGGACCTGCCATACCGCTGTCCTCGCTGTGGGGAGCACAAGCGCTTCCGAAGCCTGTCGTCCTTACGTGCCCACCTGGAGTACAACCACACGTACGAAACCCTCTACGTCCTCTCCAAATCCAACAGTGTATGTGACGCCGCCGCTCTGCTGCCCCTGGTGGCTGAGGGAGCTCTCCTCACACCTGCCAACAACAACGACCCCTTTGAGCCGCTGCGGCCTTCTGCTTTAAAGGAGCGGCGCTTCCCTTGCCGTGAGCTCCCTTGTGCGGATGACCTGAGTCTGACCCCGGCTAACTCCAACACTGCCGCCAGGTATATTCCCAATGTGGAGTTTCCCCTGGGGGAGATTTTTATGAAGAAAGCCATGACATCCGCAGATCCAGGTCCCCATGGAAACCCCAACACAGCTGTAGCAGTGGCAGCTAATGTAGCAGCCAGTGCAGTGGAGGCGGCCTATGAGGAAGGCCTGGCCAGGCTGAAGGCGCGGGCGTTTGAACGACTAGAGCTGGATGAAAGGCTGGAGAAGCTGTCTGAAGAGGTAAATAGGATCATTATACTGGAATACAACTAAATAAAGATAACGAGCTAAACAAACATAAGAAAACTTAAACGTGTAGCTCAGGTGCATGCTTAACACCAATTAAGTTCTCGTGATTGCCTTTAACTCATTGAAAGCCATATACAATACAAATTGTCACAATTTCTTTCTGGCACATGAGTGATTGAAGTGCTGTTGGGGCAGCAGTGAACGCAGTCCTGCCACTAATGGCTGGAAGTTGTATTGCAACAAATATAATGGAGAAGGAAAACCTGATGGAAATCACTTCAGATTCCTCAGATTTTCACATTTCCTATTTCAGATATTCCTGTTTTCAACACTCTTCCACTAAGGAACTGAATCTCTGAAATAGGTGGGTGGCTTAGATGGTAACACTATGAATCTTGCTCCTGGTTGCCAGTTTGATTTCCACAGGTGGGTTATTGCACAGACCAGACAGAGGCTCTGAGGGTTAGGGTTCGGCCCTTTGTCTTTAGGTTAGATGTTATCTACCAGCAACACTCTTGTTGACGTTCTCCGTCTGTTTGGAAAACTTTGAGCTCAGCAGCATAGAGAAAATCGATGAGTTAAGCGTGCACAGAGTCTCTGTTATACTTAAAAATCAATCTTACATTTTATCAGTAACCAAAGCAGAATGGCTTAGCAGCGGCATAATTGTTATCAGAAAGGTATTTACTGAACAAAATTAATACATAGTAAATAACATTAATCAAGAAATGAAGTCATCCAAGACTGTAATAAACAAGTGTCCAGGCTTTTAGAAGACTCTCAAACACTTGTCAGTGTAGCTTTTCATACTACATAGTCACAAGTTTGGACACAAAGCAAAACTGTTTTATAATGTGAGCATACTTGGAATTGTATATTATCAACGCCAGTAGAACAACTTCTGATTTGACTGAATTCACGTGCAGATTACTAGAGAACTCGAGAAGTTTACTTGTCAATCATTTCATTAGGACTTTAAGTACTCTTCCAATTTCACATCTTATTTGGGAAAAAATGATCTCCTTCAAACTAATGATGCTGTAAGATGTGTAATGCAAAACATGGATATGTGAAGATGCTTGCTGTCAGAAATCATTGTTAATGCATGTTAATTACATCTGAGTTAATGGCCTCATTTGCATAACTAGTTATGTGTCATAAACTGTGGTGATTGTGGGGGGACATTGGGCAGCTCAAGTGCCTCTCGTCTTGTAGGTGGAGCAGAAAATAGCAGCCCGCGTAGGTCGTCTTCAGGCAGAGCTGGAGAGGAAGAGCTCTGAGCTGGACCGGGCCAAGCAGGAGAGCGAACGGCTGAGCCAGGAGAAACAAGACCTGGAGGACAAGGCCTCAGAGCTCTCCCGGCAGGTGGACGTTTCTGTGGAAATGCTAGCCAACCTCAAACAGGACCTGGTGAACAAGGAGGAGGAGCTCAATCACAAACAACAGTAAGTGATACCACTGTGTCTTAGGCTTCGAATCATAGCTGGCCTGTTGGTGGGGTTTCACAACCAACAAACAACAAACTAATTTGATAATGCCAAAATTCACTGCGGCTTCTAAAATGTGAATATCTGCTGGTTTTCTTTGTCTTCTATGACAGTAAATTGAATACCTTTTTGGGTTTTAGACCGTTGGTCGGACAAAACAAGCAATTTGGTCTTAATCAGTGATGGAAATCATCCTTAGTTTTCACTGTGTGCCCAGAAAATAAATCTCACTTACTGCTGTTTTGATGATGTCAGTTTGCTGGTCGAGCCGCCTCTCTTGTTTATACAAAGGTCATAGTCCACATGGCCTGTGGTGGAATGAAATGCAGTAGCAGGAAAGCAGTAAAAAATGAATACCAATTTCTCCACCCTTGACCTCAATACAGATCGCTCTTCACTTTATATTCTTCCTCTTATAAAACACATTGTCATTCATGCAATCGCTCACTCACACTCCCCTCCTCTCCTTCACCTCTGCCTGTCTGTTGATGGTTTAATTCCCAGTCGTATCCGTCCACCAGATGTGTTCAGCATCTGGCCGCTGCTGTCTCCATATACCAGAGCCCTCCAGGGCTGGTTAGCTGCTCACGCTGAATAGAGAGTTGGACAGGAGCAGTTAGGCCGGCAGCAGAGCTGTTGAGTGGCCAGTCACTCCGTAAAGCTGCCATGCTGCTACATGAACTAGTTAAAAGCACGGCTGCCATAAATAGGAGTACTTGGATACGAATCACAGTGTGGTGATGCAGGTTATTGCTGGCTCTGAATCTGAGGAACATGATTTGGAGCTCTCCCACAACGTGGCACGAAGAGTGACCAGGATTCATTTTTCTGATTTTCAGAGCGTTTGTTGAAAATTAATACCAGAGTAATTTATTGTATGCTCCAAACAGTGTTGCTATTTTTAGTTTGACAGACTATGATGAAGACTAATGCATCCTCTACCATTATATTTAACAAAATGATTTGCCTTTTTGCGCTCACTGATTAGGTTTTTAAAGATGTATGGCATTAAATTTCTATAAACATATTTTAACAATGTCAAAGAGTCATACAGTTTCTTATTCATTATTAATGTGTTTACTAAAGGGAATTATGCGGCACAATGACAATCTAATGGGAAAAGAAGGCTGAAAGAAGAACAGACGAATGCGATTGGTTGTTTTGTGTTCAGTATAAGAACATAGTTAGTTTTCAGAAAGCCCAATAAAGGTGTTAAAATAAGGTTTTAAAAATGTAGTTTCCATCCACGATTAAAGTGTAGTCCTCTCGCGACCTCTGCAACAACACAAACGCAAGCTCTTTTCTATTTTGAAGCCATTTCCTTTGTTTAAGTGATCAACTGTGATAAGCATCATTCAAGGCTCCTATTGAAGTCATCTGGTATCTGTACTGAGTCTTTATCTGACAGCACAGTGAGCCTCATCTTTCTTTCTTTCTTTTGGTTTTTATCGCTTTTCTTTGCTTTCTTTATCAGGCCTGAGTGTCAACAGTAGGTCAGAGACAGGAAGGCGCTTCCCAATGCCTCCAATCTCATCGCCTACACATGACTGCACATTATGTGTGTCATGTACAGCTGCAACTAACAATCATTATCACTATCCATTAATCTGCTGATTATTTTCATAGTTTAGGCTTTAAAATACCAGATAAAAGTAAACACACCCACCATAATCTTGCCAGAGCCCAAATGTTTAGCAATGTTTGGCAAAAGATTCTCTTTTGTCCCACTTGCTTACTTGGTTTTTCCAAACCTTTCAGCCACATCCCATGGCCTTCATCAGTTGATGATGTTGCTCAGTTGTCATGCAGAGAGTTTAGTTTACATTTGACCTAATAATGGAACTTTGGTCATGTGAAAACAGGTGGCCGTACTGTATATGGGGGAAGATCGTAACCCTGTTCAAGGATGTGTTTGGCGGTAGATGTGAACGTCCTTTGCTGATCTTTCCCTGGTTGTCGAGGTCGATGACTGGTCAGGCGGTCTGTTTCCGGTGTTCATTCAGTCTCTTGGTCAGGGTCCTTGCTGCTTCACCGATGTCGTGTTCCTCGCAGTAAAATCCTTGGTTTGTCCGACAAACATTCTGAAACCTAAATATTTTCAGTTTCCAATCATATAAAGCAGAGAAAAAATCAAGCAAACTTAAAAATGACTTAAAAGAGAAATAGATTAACAAAAGTGTTGTCAATGAAATAATTGTCTTTCTTATTCCATAGTCTTGTGACCGAGACAGCTAAACTTGCAATAGAAGATGACTTGGCTGATCTTGTGATAGAATGATACAAAGCAGTGTTTCTTTGGGATGAATGAGCTGAAGACAAGTGTGCTTTTCTTCTATTTAGTCCTGTCCCTCTGTTGTAAAGGTTACAGTAGTTGTGGTCATGTATCCCAAACCTGGCAGCATCAGACTGGGGAGGTCGTACTCCGTGCCTGGGCTGTATGGCTGCCTCCTAGTTATGCCAGCAGCCCAGTCTCTCTCTCTCGCTCTCTCTCTCTCTCTCACACTCACACATGATTTATGTCTGTCTCTCTCGCTCTCTCACACTCATACACACTCGCACACTCTCTCTCACACTCGCACACTCTCTCTCACACAGTTTCTGTCTCTGTCTCTCTGAGGAGAAGCTGGCAGTCAAACAGTAAGCTCATTCAGCCTCTAAAACAGAGTAGATCCGAGGTGGAAAAAGAGCATCACAGCAGTAGTTAACAGACACAGAGCAGCTTATTGGCTGAAGCATGGCTGCCTAGCAACCTTATACACTGCTGAATTTTTTTTTTTTTTAAAAACCTTTTATAAACTTAGGAGTGACTTTGGACAGTCTGTGAAAGTCCTTCATGGAGATATGCATCATGTTGTCAAATGCTAATAATGCGAGTCACCTCGCTGTGAGTTGCTATGCAACCAGAGGAAAGTCCTACCAACTGGCAGCGACCTAATAATTTATTCTGCACTCATAAACACTGTAAATAATTATGGAAAGTCTACAAAACACCTCAGGTACAGTTCAGCTTGCGCTTCATTGTAATCTCAACATGCAGTTTAGTTTGTCGCACAATTCATTCACAAACAAAAATACAGGCAAAAACAGTCACTGACAATACATAATAATCACACTACACTGTAGAAGTCAAAACTAAATGAATAATCCCTCAAAAGGTCCCTCAAGCTCGGCTGTTAAGTGGTTTAATAGCAGCTGGAATCAGCAGAAACTGGAGCCCGAGGTGAAATAAAATATGGTGTGATGGTTATCTCATCGAACAACCTCATTTTCTGTCTGTCACAGAAATATGTTGAATATTGTCGTAATCTTTCCAGTCATTAATGATTGCTTGATGACGTGCGACAATATTTATTTAGTTGCTATGAGACTATTACAATCGCTAATATGCCAATTGTCTTCTTATTGTTCCAGTAATTAATTTTAAAGAGCAATTTCTAATTAACTTTGACCTGTGAAATATTTGCAGTCAAGTACTGCAGCCCTGAAACAAGTTAGCGCTAAAATGATTAGTCAATGGACTAAAGACTATTAATTCAAGAAAAGTTTCAAGCAGAAATGACAAACATGTAGACGTCCCAGCTTCTCAATTATGTTGATTTGCTGCTTTTCTTTGTTTTATGTGATGATATCTTTTGGGTTTGAATCGTCAACCAAACAAAACGAGCAATTTGAAGACGCCATTAAGGAGACACACAGCTGCAATGATTGTTTAAGATTTGATGATTGATTTATTGGTTTATGTAACAGGGGCAGTGCACTTTAATAACCATTGCTGTAAATGCACCACAGTTGTTGTTTATCTGTAGTCACTGGACAGATGTTATATAGTCACCCTAAAAAATTATTACAAAGTTATTTGGGTCATTTATTAGCATGAAGTGCAATGATAATAAGAGAAGATACTATTAATAAACATCACGCAGGACACCATTATACTACTTGTCAGGTAGTATTTAACACACAGCACGGAAAGCTAGGCACTTTTTTTGTATGGCACCTTTCACCAACAAAATAAGATAACAGACGACAAGACAGAGTAAACTACAGAGTAAGTAAATTACAGTGCAAAATAGGATTTCAAGTGTCCCAAATTACCCTGATTTAAAACTTTAACTGGCTTTTGGAGCATAATTCAGGTTTTCTGGGAGTTTGTTACAGATATGTGGTATATAAACACTGAATTGTCTTAGTGTGGATGTTAGAGATGTAGGTCAGTGTCCATGGCTACACTGAGATTTAAGGCCTGGTGTGTGGTCTGAACACTGACTTTGAATTGTTCTTCTTTGGGTCCAAAGACAATCATTTCAAGTTTACCTTAACTGGAGAAAAGAACATCCCAGCATTGATTTGTTCAAAGGACATAATACAAGACATGCAAAGCAATGAAATGGGGATTATTAACATCAAAAGAAATATGGGCGTTGAGCATTGGCCAAAAGACAGTAATAGAAATCACATACAGTATGTAAAATGCATAATAACTCATAACTGCACAATAAAAGACATGGCTGCAGGTACATGAGGAGAGAGTGATAGATGGCAAGGGGAAGGTTTAAACAATCTATTGGGGACATAATTATTGGATTTTTAAAACTGGATGCAACATTGCTTTCAGATGTGTGTTGCGAAACATTTATTTCAATAGAGTAAAAAATGTATGGTATGCTAGTATTTGAGTCAATAACCACGTTTGCCCATATTTTCTGTTTTTGATTTATTGTTTTCTTGGAGTTTTCAGCAATTGGACACAGTTAGATATTGGCCAGGAGTTTTTCTCTTAATTTTAAACCCTGAAGACCTGCCACAGTCGAAACCGGTCTTCTTTTTTTAACCCATAAAGGCCTTTTAATCAAAACGCCACATACTATACTGCTGCTCCTCTACCCAGAAGTGTCTGAAGAGGTTTGCTGTTTTGTACATTATTTACCTCTGGCTTTAATACATTTTGATGGGTATTTTTCGCTATTGTCTGACATTTTAGAGAGCAAACCAATTAACTGAGAAAATAATCAGGAAAAGTAATAGATCATTTAAATAAATTTAGTCTTTTGTGAAGCTTGTAGTGGTCAATTTATGTTGAGAAAGTGGTAGAAAGATTATTATTATTATTATTATTATTAATAATAATAATTATTATTATTGCAGCCGTACATTTGGGAACCGTCATGTCGGACTGTATTACATTTTAATTATTGTACCCACCTCATACTGTACAAACAGGGGAGGGACTAAATGTTGCAGGATTGCAGTAGTTTGTATTAGATTCATTATCTCTGTATAGAAGATGGAGGAGAGCAGTTTTTCATATCATTCATCACACACACACACACACACAGTTTCTGCAGTAGGCCTCAGGCTTGATTTATTCCTACAACCAGCCATGACAAAGTAAGAGTTCCCTGTGCAGCTTAAGAAAGCTGAAGGCTCTAAAGTCACCAAACATGGAGGAGTCTCTTTCTCCCTTAACAAAAATCAAACAAAACAAAAGCTCAGTGTTCACTGAGCAGCAATCTTGATACAAAGTGAATGTGTCAGGGCAGAGAGAGAGTGAGCCTCATTAATGGTGGTGTCTGAGAGAGAGGAGCATGTAGTATTAGCATGCTAAGACTTCTGAAGACTTTCTAATGAAAGAGAAGTCAGTAAGAACGTGATCTGCAATACGCATAAGAATGCGGAAGTCTTGGACTTGAAAAATATGTCTGCCATAAAGATGGACATAATCAGGGGTCTGTGTTTTTAATATTTCAATTGTAGTGCATCTCAAAAAAGTCAAAGCACAAGACAGAGTTTTAATATTTGTCCAAACCCTGGTCAGTAAATTATTTGGATGACAGAAAAGCAGCGCTGATGCCAAACACTTTCACACTATGAAAAATGCATGCACAGAATGCGTCGTACAGAATTCTTCACATGTGAAATATGTTTATTAACTGGAAATATCCTAGAATTACACCCAACTTATTAGTTGACGCGTACTATCTGCATTGTTTCTCACTTACTAAGATCATTTGCTAGGACTGGATGTCTACAGTTAGATGTACTAAGGCTGTAATGTACAACGTAGAGCTGTAGTAAGACCAGCTTAGAGGGAATCGTGCTCTATGTATACCAAACATGCGTACATAGACTGCAATCAGATCTCCAGCAGCGATATGAAGTGGCTTATAACAAGAAAGGGTTCTGCATGATATTCGACAACCCAGATAGTGAGTGTATGGATGATCCAGTGTAGTTAAAGCAGGATTTATGAGCGGTGGGCTGCTCATGTTCATCATTAGATGGAAGAAACTGACGTGTGCGTGTCCTTGAGGCTGGATGAAACGCTTTGAGCACAAAGGAAACAGGAAGGATGCTGTCAGTGGACACATCTCTCTTCTCTCTCATTTAGTCTGGACTGACACGAAAGGTTGAAGAAACTATCGCACGTTACACTGTTAGCAGACGGACTCTGATTATAGATCCTTGAAGGATGTACCAATGTTTAGTGTGTGTGTGTGTGTGCACACGTGTGGTTTCTCAGTGAATACCTGATATTGAGACGATGCTGTAATGATTTTTATCTTTTTTTTTTTTTCTTTTTTCTTTTTTGAACTGTTTTTCTTTTTCTGAGAGGCTTTGAAAACAGTACATGTCAGCGCGGGTCTCTTTCATCATCCCTTTTCTCTCACCCTTTCATCCTTGTCTGTGTCACATCTCCTCTCATGTAGCCATACTCTCCACACGTCTCCTCGTGCTGCCTTTCTTTTTGTGTGTAATGCATACAAATGTGTGACATTATGACATGATGACACAATGTAGCCTACTGAATCTGTCTTAAAAAAATCAACAAAAAAAACACTATTTGATCCAGGTGTCAAAACAGGACGGCACACGAGCAGCTGTCCTTTGTTACAGCAGAGAAAGCCCGTATTCATGCGACAGCCTCGTCTTCCTCATCCAGGCCTTTCAGTCACTCATCTCTGCTTTTAAATATTAATGAGGCATAATTTTGAATAAATGGCCAGAGATGATGACAACTGTGAAAAGAGGCTGACCAGTGATTATAATTAACATTTAAACAGAGTCCTTCCGAAGATCATTCCTTATTAATCATGTCAGCTGAATGTCTTTGCTATAGAGTATTTGTTATGGCTGTAAAGTGGTAGGCAAATTAATCATAGTTGGCTTAGCTATTCATTATTTCTCTGAGCGCATGCAGTAGCATTTATTGACGTTTTTTAAAGCCCATTTTCATTAGTTTGATTTAAAAAAAAAAGCCCAACTGTTGCTTCGAATGTTTGCAAGCTCTCAAGGCCTAAATTTAGAAATGTTAGGATTTAGTCAGGCACATTGTTTGCATCCAAGCATAGCCTTGTAATATTTAATTCAATGCGGACAGATAAATAAGAATTGTGTAAGAAAATGAACATAGGAGATGGGACAGGATCCCCCCGGTGTCTATACGATGGTAGTGGTGGAGTTGAGCCAGCAGGTGGATGATGGAAACTCCTGGTGGTGATGGTGGGGGAGGTGGTGGGTTGTGCAATAGTAGGTCTTTAAGACAGAATAACAGAATTGCAATGATATTTAGATCTCTAATAACTGATTTTTTTGGCCTCATGGGGGCAGCAGAAACAAGTTATTAACACAACACTGACATATCATCATATTTTAAGTTGATATAGTGAACTTTTTCAGCAAACAAACATCCAGGTGTCATCAGAATTATGAATTTAGAGACTGACTGTGTGGGAAAGCAGAAGGGAGGAGTTGTATGTACTGTATGATTCATAATAACAAAGAGCCTCTATAACTGAAAGTAGAGGTACATTTTAGATTGGCTGGCTGCTTATTTGTGAGCTTAAGCAAGGAAGTGATAACTAAAACACTGCATCCACTGATGTTCCACATAACCCTGCACTAATCAGTGAATTGTCATTTTTACACTTGGATTAAACAAACGAGATACAACAATTTAATTGGAGAGCTTTAGAGGTGTTGGTAGGTGGATTTGGTTACTTCTGGCTGCTCGCACCAGCTACATATTACCCTACAGATATGAGAGTGGTATCAGTTGTCTCATTTGTCTCTTGGCAAGAAAGCAAATAAGGCATATTTCCCAAAATTTCAATCTATTCTTTTTAGATTTATACTGCTTTAAGGTCAGTTTCCGTATTTGAAGCTGGACTTGTTTTAGAAAATATAATTTGTGTGCTTTGTGACTCTGATCAACCTGACACCAAAGTGTGTGTATGTGCATTATAAAGTCTGTATCTGGATGGTCAGTGTGTGGGTGTGTGTGGGTGTGTGTGGAGAAGGAATCTCTGTGGCGCCGTCAGCAAGCTGTGAACACGAGGGTAACAAATATGTGGTTTCCCCTCACCCACGAACACGAATTGGCTTTATGAGGATGGTGACGATCCAGCATGGAACCATTGCCGAGTCATTTTCTCTGAATCATGCCCCAGACTAACAACCTGCATGTTCAGCACCCAGAAAAGATGGCGGTCTGCCGTTTTTAGCTCCCCCAGCGTCCGTGTAAACACGTAAGGCACGTTTGTCACCTTGAGGCTTTATTTCTGAGATGTCGGGGTGAGTCACACTGTGAGAGTGAGTGTGTGTTGAAATTTGGATTGACAGCAGGAAGCAGCCACATCCCATTTCTCCCCCCTCCTCTGTCAAACCTCCTGTGCTTTCTGCTTCCACATGACTGCAGATTTCTGTTTGCTGTCTGTTGCTTTAGCCTCTGCAGTGTTTTTTTTCCTCCAGTCTTTGTGCCCGTTCTCTCCTCTTCATGGGGTTTTATCAGCTTCACTCCTCTGTTTCTCCTCTCCCCTTTATTTCTGGTCTCCTGGGATCTGGTGAAGATATTTTTTATTCCTCCTTCCCCCCTCCCACCATCCAATATCTATTTCCGTCTTTTGATCACATTCCTGATTCCCTTCCTTCTCCATAAGGATGAGTCGTTAGGCTGCCAGGCGGTGTGGTGCATCCGTGCATGTCTTCCTTACAGAGAATGAGAGGGAGAGAGACGGGAAGGCTTTCCTCTGTTGCTTCCAACACTTTCCTCCTCGTAGGACTGGTGTGTCTGTCTCCTGTAGCAACACAAATCTGATACAGCTGAATAATTAACTAAGACAAATTACAGATGCATGACAATTTGGATGACAAAACACAAATGGATGCACCGTAAATACAGACCTAGCTCAGCTGCTCTATTAATAGCAGTTGTGAGATAGCTATATGTTGTTATACTGCAGGCTGAACTAAAAACAGTGCTCAGTCGTTGTTCTCCATTTATCAACTTGAACAATGAGAGCAAAACCTTCGCTTCAGCCTGCTTAATTATACAGCTGAATTTATTAAAGCAAAATAAATTATACTTGGGCTCATTAATTGTGCACCATAATGAGATGCATCATAAACATCTATAGCTGATGTAAGCTGAATCGGTGATATAATCTGCTGAGGCAGTTTGCTAATGCATGCTGTTTTGCCCACCTTCATATCCAGGGCGTGTTTTGATGTGTGTAATGATCTCACAAGCCTCATCGCTACAGGAGTTCACCAAAAGTGCCTTAAATTAGTTTTTACGTGATTGGACAGCAGGACGTTCATATATTTGATCTCTGCAGTCAGTTTTTATATTGACTTTGAGAGTTTAGTGAATTCTCTGCCTAAATCTGATTATTTATGAAAGCTAATCTTGTGTTCATATTGCACAAAGCATACAGTATAATATTCTCTCCAGGGACTAGTTCAACCAGCCTTCATTCTTTCCCTTGCTTTAGGCAAGGCAAGTTTATTTATATAGCACATTTCATACACAAAGAAAACTTTAAAGTTCTTTACATAGATATTTCATTAGAAATAAACAGGAAATACAGCATAGAAACACTGAAACACAAATCGAAAGGAAGGGGAGTCATTTCAAAGGAGTTGAAGTTAGAAGCAGATAATGAGTTCTTAAAGCTGCACTCATATTAACAATGGAGCAAATGACTGCATAATGTGAAAGGGGTCTCTCATAGTGAAGAACTCACAGAGGATTATCACTCAACTCTGCAGTTCCCCTCAGCTCTATGAAGCATTATTAGTGTGTTGTTTTGGTCTATGGCCCACAACTTTACTGTACAACTTTACAGAAACGGGCAGCTCTAAACAACCCACTGTACATACGCTACCTACACAGCATGAAACAGCAGACAAAATTAGCGACTATCTGGTGAACATAGTGGAGTGTTCACCGGCTAAAGATGAATGAAATGTCATTGTTGCTCTGTGTCTGCTGGATGTGTAAATGAGACACTGTTTGTTAATAAGTTGGCCATAACTACTTTAAATGGTGATACTATCTCAATGCTGTGTTCACAGCTTGTTTCGCTGCCCCCAAGTGGGCAAAAAGAAAATCTGTGAATGCTGCTTAAAGCTTCAGTCAGTCGGTTGAGAATCTGACATTTTTAGGTCCTCTGTAAGTTTGTACTAGCTTTAGTACCCTTAACTGATAATGCCTATTATATCCCTTCATGTGGTTGAAACCAGACTTTGCCTCCTGTCTGTATCTTCAGTTTGTCCCTGAGAGATCCCTGTTGATGCAATCTTTCTGATGTGTTGGCTGGATGTTGAAATTCCCCTTTATTCTTTTTTTTTTATTTGTTTTTTGTTTTATCTCCAGAAGTAGAGAGGAGAGTTTATAGTTTGAGGATGAGATGCACGGAAGAGCTTAGAGCTGAGACAGTCTGTGTCTCACACACAAACACAGACATTCCTCATGTGTTCTCTGTACATTTCCACAGAGACGCGTCATCTCCAGCAGCGAAGGCAGTGTTCAGTAGTAGGCCTCTTTCAGTCACTTAAATCACTTAACACCCAATTGCATGTGGCCCAAAGTAGATACAAATCATGTTATCTTATTGTAAGCAATTACCAAGAGACGAACTCTAAACAGGATGGATCACAGAAGAGAGGAAAATAAGTTATGGCCACTTGATTTTGATATCATTTACTGATTCATTGATTGTTTACCCACAGATTTCATAGCACGTGTGCTTTCATTTCTCCCCTACGGTCAAACACCATATTTTTGTGGTCTTTGCCGGAGGATAAGAAAAATTAACTGTGCCAGACACCAAAGTATTTTTACTTTTCACTATGAGTGCCGTCACTGTTTTTGGACAGATTCTGGGTTGTATAATGGTTAGTAGTAGTTGATGTTTGACATTTGTTGGACATAAAAGTATCCATCCTGATGAGCGGCTTGGTTTCTTTCATGAGCACAAACCTATTTAAACCGGATGAACACAGCTTTTATGTCTCCATTCCCTGACTGCAGTGATGGTCTGAACCTTTTTAATGGTTCCTTTGGCTTTGTCAAGGTCAGATGTCTGAGTCTTGTTTGGACAGTAAAGGCTCAGGCTATTTATGAGGACACAAATAGAGATACATGAACGATAAAGAAAGAAAAAAGAAGAAATCTTGGAGGATGTCTGCAGCTTCGGGGAACTGTAGAAGTCACATGGGGACAGTTGCACATTAAACAGGCATGAAGGTTCCACTGAAGGGGGATGTGGGCAAGATTTTCAGATATGAAAATGTTTGCCTGGATGGATTTGAAAAGTTGTGCTGAAACAGAAATGAGTTCATTTATTAGTAGATATACAGCTGCTTTCACCCGCTCGGTAGTATCTGTCAGACTGTTGGTTGGACCAAACATGACTGCACATGAATGATAATGTTGCTCTGTAACTGCTGGATGGATAAATAAGCGACTGTTTGCTAACAGGTTTGCACACATCAACATAAAAGCTTTAAAGGATGAACAGAGCTGTGTGAGGACAGAAGTGGCATTAGTCAGGTGAAATGTATCTGCACCTCTTTGAATATCTGTTTTTTCATTTTGGCTTTTCATCAAACTTACTGAGTTTGTATGATCTGACTAATCATATGTGAACATTTAGGAATGTTTTAGCAGCAGACCATTTTAGATCAGATGATAACAAACAAAATCACTGCAGGGAACATTAGAACTGTGCAGTAGGCCGAGAAGGCTGCAGACGGCTACTAACACTGTCTGAATTCCTGGTTTGCTTGTCGGTGTCTGAGTAGCAATCTATCCCTTAAAATGATGAGAATTTGGCCCTGCTTTGCCTGCAGTTGTATAAACATCCAGCTGCTGTCTCTCCCTCTATTGCTCTTCTCTCTCTCCGTCTCCCTCCCTTTGTGTTTGTGTAGTGTATTTATCTCTGTCACCAACCCTCAGTGTGCATAGTATCCATGCAGAAAGGGCAGGACGGCAGCTGGACTGAATGTAAGAGAGGTTGTTTTTTTTTTGTTTTTTTTAAATTGGGGGATACGTGTCCTGCAGTCATGAAGGAAAGAAGAAAAAAACAAACCCCATTTGTTTAAAACACAACCATCTAAGCTGCACATGTACGTTTTCGCCACAAGCGAGTTTCGACAGATCTGCAGTTTTCCTCCGGATGAGACAGATTTACAAATGAGTATACCGCCATGGTTAAAGACTGTCCCATTAATTTCGCCGTTCACCTCTCTGCCCCTCAGGGAAGTCGCCCAGATTGACCAGTTCCTCCAGGAGACGGCGGCGCGTGAAGCCAATGCCAAGGTGCGGCTGCAGCAGTTCATTGAGGAGCTGCTGGACCGAGCGGACCGCGCCGAGAAACAGCTGCAGATCATCAGCAGCTGCGGCACCACACCCAACGGCAGCCTGGGACGCTGCAGCCTCCAGGCCTCAAAGGGCAACAATGGACGCCAGGTGAGCATATTGTGACTTGTATCGTCGGCTTAGTGCTCAGAATGCAGCGCAGAGAGCATGGTGCGATACTGTGTTTGTTGTGTTTTTCAGATTTGATTTTATCAATTCATAACGACGAGCTGAATTGGCCCTGATCACTTTGAACTGCATGATGATACTTAAAGGGCTATAAAGACTCAGATGAGCTGTTTCAGATCTAATTTTATCGACACATTTTAAGTTGTCACAATAAATTAAATGCCTGACTTGTGTATCACAATTCCATGTTATTATAACACTGATTCTTTTGTAAATATTTAGAATTGTTTGTTTTGCCACCCAAGAACTCACTTCAACACTGCTCAGAGTGCTACTTCCAGCAGCAGAGCGGCGTCTTGCTGTTGAATAGTGCATGCGCATTGATTATATTGAGTAATGTCCCTGTAAAGCATCACAGGTCAAACCCATAATGGACTTTAAGATGCCCGAGATGACAAATCTACTCTTCTTTACCGAGCTAAAGTGCGGCAACTGTCTACATCAGCAGGGGGAATTCAACAAATTAGAATCGCCTCAAAAGCTGCACGCATACGAGACGAGATGATTCTGGATGATTGGAGACGGAAGATGAAATGGGATGCATTTCCTCATCATGAGTTTGTGTTTTAATTTGAGCCGAGATCTGAAATGAAATCTACAAGCTCAGGGTTTGTTAGTAGAACAGGAGATCAGGAGAGTGCGTGTGTTAATAATGTGTTGTGAACGTGTAATTTGTTGTGCCTAATGTGCCAGGAATCATTATTTACTGTATTAGCATGACTTTTATTAAACCCTGTCAGAGATGTTTTTTATAACCTGAAATTTACAAGGCGTTCATATGACATGGGATTCATTTCTCTAAAGCATTTAGGGTTTGTTTATAACCCTGACACTGTTGTTTGACCTGAACACAAATGCTTTCTTACCCTAACAAATAATCTAGGTTTTTCTCATTTAGTTAATCAAATTTTCAATGGAAGTTTTGTAACAAGTTTTAGTAACAAAGTTTATCTAAACTGGCTGAACTACAGTACAGAAGTAAACAAACATGACACCTTTTATATGCGATATTAAACTTTGCAAGAACATAGGCATTAGACAAACACGACACTTGCAAACTCTCAAAAGTATATAAAAGATGGGACACGGACGCTAACGGCAAACATTAATATGCTGCTGTAACCGCCTCCACTCTTCTGGGAAGGCTTTTTAAAAGTGGTCTTGGCTGCAGGAATCTGCTCCCATTCAGCCACAAGAGCTTTAGTGAGATTGCTGTGTTGATGTTTGATAAGATCTGGCTTGCAGTTTCCTTTGCGTCCCAAAGGTGTCGAGGGCACTGAGGTCAGTGCCAGTCAGGGTCTTCTACTCCAAACTGGGAAATGCATTTCTTTATTGATTTGGCTTTGTGCACAAGAACTGTCCTGTTTAAACAGGGAAGGGCTTTCCCCAAACTGCTGCTGCAAAGTTAGAAGCACACGATTGTCTAAGATATCACTATATAATGTAGCGTTGCATGTAAGATTTCCCTTAGTTTGGAACTAAGGGTCCTAGCCCAGACAAACGGAACATAAAATATGTGGACATGGGTTCCTACATACGTGTGGCCATATAGTGTATAATGTATCGACACAATTTTGTTGTGTAATAAAGTGATGCTCACCCATCATGAATCATAAAGTTCGGACTTATGGTTGAAGCAAAATGAAACTAGAGGCTTGACCCCTGTCGGATTTGCATTCAGCATCAAAACAGTGGAGCTCTGCAGCAGACGACATCCAGACCAGACTCGCATTAAAAGCTTCCTCGTGCTCCGGAAACTGGAGATCAGCTCTTTTGCCCCCAGGCTCTCCGCAGCGTCCGTTGTGGCATTTTTTTCACCCCCTCTGCTTTGCCTTGTTACACGATGACAAACATGTAAAAGAAGACGCTTTCTGTTCTTAGAAATGTCACTTCAAATTATTATCCAACACCTCTTGAAAAAGCAGCGACCTGCTTCTTTGCACAAATCTGTGTGCTGTCATGGAAACCAGTTCTTGCTCTTGTGAAGGTTCCAATGTGATTTTGAATCGGATGTAACGTGGCAGAGAGCTGCCTGAGAGAAACTCGCTGTTTAATTTTCGCTCATTATTTGAGAGATTCTCACTAAACACCTTCCATTTGGATCACTCTCACTAAGGGCATCCTCGGCTCACTCACTCTATATATGATACGCTGCAGTGAATAATGTAAGTGAAACCTCTCTTGTAATGCTGTAAGTAACCTGTTGCAAAGACAACGGAATAAATGATAAAGAAATATACTCGGTCCTCTTTCTTAAGCTATATCAGACAGCCATTTGAGCCGTGATTGACCTGAAACACTGCTGCCTAAATTTAGACGCGCTCTCTTTGGGTTTAAACATCGGTCAGGTTCATGTCTGTGTGCTCGTGCGCCATTGTATTACTATGAATAATCAACATGACAAGTACATTTGGGGAGTCACAGACTGGTTGGCACCTTGTTGCACTGTTGAGGAAAACCCAGAGATCTCACAACCTCAATCGCCATCTGTCACAGCATCAGCGAGGTCGACCTTATCTCCTAGGAGACAGGTTTTAGGGCCACAGAGGTATTTTGGGACTGACAGTGAGAGAAGGGGTGGATGACTTGTTTCCTGCACTCTCTTTCTCTCTGTCTCAATCCAAGCTGAATCAAATGCATTTCTTCACTCGAAGTGCGAGGTGAAGATGGCTTTAATTCACTCAGTGTTTTTAAAGACATTTGACATCAAGAGGGAGAAACACGAGTTTAAGACCAAACTTTGGCTGCCAGATTGCAGTTTTACCTTCTGCTGAATGCATTTTGCTCCGTTCATTTGTGGGAGATTTGTCCCTGTTCTGCCTTCACTGCAGGCTGGCCAGGAATGAGAGCCATGGATGGTGTTTGCCTGTTTCCTCCCTGGTCCATTTTTACTGGCACTAGGCCAGAGGCAAGCTGTGCGAGTAGAAGCAGAGAAAAGAGAGTGGCGGTGTTTGTGCACATTTTCCCTCTGTGGAACGTCGCGAGTCTGGTACACAAGAGTTCCACCTGGCACTACAACACACACAGATATACATACACATGCAAACGCTACACACGGCATACTTCAATGCACAGGCACCTTTGAGTGGTGCATGAAAGAGTGACTAGGAGGATTTTGCTCTCAGGCAACTAGAGAGGGAGGCTGCACACCCACAACCAAATACGCTTGAAAAATGCTCACCTGCTTTCAGAGATGCAACGAAATATTGTAGGAAATCAGAAAGATGCTGAGGGGTTTTTGTGTTACTATTTACCTTTTTGGTCACGAGAAAGATATCTTTAACGCTACTGGCCAGATTTCCAGGCAGTTTGTCATGGATTCATGATCCCCAGTGAATGTTTCTTAAAGATTTTGGTCACCCTTTGATGATCACTATTGGGCACAAATTTCCACTTGTATAAAAATCAAGCCTAAGTTTGAGCATATTCTTGCTCCAGAGGTTGAACCCTTTCCATTGCCTTCCTGTACTACCACCTATAGCACAAATTAACACAAGTTAGTGATGTGTAATGACAGCATTTCTATGAAACTGGTTGGGGTTATTCATGGTCCCAAATGATGCTTTCTAATGCTACGAGTCCAACACCAGGTCAAAATGTCACTGTTGAACAACACTCAAGTTCATGTCAAGGTATCTTAAAAAACAGTCACTGGATTTCCATGACAATTGCTGTGTACCTGCTCTCCTGGATCCCCTTTTATTTTGTGCCAAAATTGTTATTTTTAAGGACCAGAGATGCCACCAAAAACCAAAAATAGAAATGTACTTATTACAAAAAGAAAACTATTTCCATTTTATATTCATTTATCCCAATAATCTTCACAAGCTTCCTGTTCTTCCTTACTGTCATCTATGACTGATCATCATTTATTCTCATTCTGTTGGGAAAAGATTTGCCCATTTATGTCCCTGATTTTGTGCCTAACGCCGTCACCAGTCATGATGTACATGCTCAAGTCTGTAAGCTGAAGTGAGATCGTACCGGACTACGAAGCCAGACAGAAAATATCATTAATTTGAAGATCACTTCTGCTATTCACCTCAGTTTTGATTTTTTGTTAAACATCTGAGCCGGCACAGCATTTTTACATCTTCACACAGAGAGGCTTCCCATGATAGGCTACTTTTTGATTTACTATTTTATTTAACTGTCTTTTCAGTGGGGATTTGTTAAGCAGCCTTCTGCACCCATTTCATTTTTACTGCTAACTTAGCATGACAGCTGCATTGAAAATGAAATATTGTATATCTATTGCTATAGTTTTGAGTGTGTTGTCTTTATTATATTTTTAGACAATGCGTATGTCCTATGAGTATCTACGCTGTCATCCACTCTTCAGGAGCTTACGCAGCAATACCAAATCTCACACAACCGAGTAACATTTGAACTAAGGGGCATGTCTAAGGAAGCTTTAGGGTACTGAGTCATTTTACTAATAATACTTTTCTTTGTTTTCCTCCAATCTGCATGTTTGTGTCTCCTCAGAGAAACTCCAGCCTCTCTGGGAGCACAAGAGGCATGTACCAGGTGTCTGAACGACGTTCCTCTCCCAGCACAGGGTAAGTAGCTCCTGTTCCACATTTACAGATGCTTTCAACACATAAGCGTAGACCCTCACTTCCTGGGACACTTAACCATCCAGAGGAAAGGAGAAGCTTATATGATAATATTCCTGTTACATTAGGAATCCTTTCATCTTTCAGGAGGATATTCGGTCTGTGTATCTGTTTTTCTATCTGTCCGTCCATGCGTCTGTTTATTTATTTGGAAAGAGAGGAGGTTTTCTGGTCCACCTGGAGGTTTCGTGGCTTTTCTCTGTCAAATGAATTTGGTTCATCTCATCTTTCTTACTATGGGAGAGCAGTTGGAGTGACACAATCTGTCAGTTATGTGGAAATATATAACAAAAACCCCTGGATCTCCATAGTTTTAACCATCATCTACTGAGCTTGCTGCCTCTGGCCTTTGGGACTTCAGGGTTACAGTACTTCAGGAAAAAATCAAAGAAAGTTCCTTGGTTACAACCAGTTTGACTTGTGGCACTTTTATATTATTTTGTCTTTTCAGCATTACTTCAATGATTAAATTCTATTTAAATAGTAAATTCACAAAATATTAAAATAGGTTTCTGTTACATTCATACACCAGAATGAGTGCGCTCAAAAGGCAATAATTAATTAATGCTAAAACAATTGTTAGGTTACTAGATTAATCTATTAGTCGACTAACAGAAAAATAGTCGTCAATGTTTTTTATCCAATTACCGTATTTATTTGCTATTTCCTTTTTTACTTTTATCATTATATGTTGGTTATAGACTGTTGGGTGGACAAAACACGCAAACTGCAGACATTATGTTGGGCTATATTTTTTTATTTTTCGACTAAACATTTAATATGCGGCTGTGCCTGAGGGAGTAGTGCGGTCGTCCATTAACCCCAGGGCTGGTGGTTCGATCCCAGCTCCCGCTGTCCGCATGTCGAAGTGCCCCTGGGCAAGACACTGAACCCCGAGTTGCCCCCGGTGGAGGCCAGC